>JAPMOQ010034660.1:0-25317 GCA_026543055.1 Argiope trifasciata
TTGAGAGGATCAAAGAAATTCTCCATGATTTAAATATAGCTGATGTTTCTATAAAATCGCATGATTTCTTTTCCTTTCCACCCTGGGATATCCCAAAATTCTTATTTCTGAACCCCTTTTTATTATTCGATAAAATTTCAACTGCCCCGGTGGTGTTTCAACTGTTATTTAATTATCATCGCTGTCAATATCCTTCATTTACACCAATATTCACTGATGGTTCCAAATCAGTTGATCATGATGGTTTTGGCATTGTTCTACCATATGGTGCTCTGAACTATCACATACACAACTACTGTTCTGTATTTACAGCTGAGCAAGTGGCCATTTTTTGTGCTCTCCAGGAAATTTCCTCCCTGTCTCACCGAAATTTTATTATTTATACCGATAGTATGAGTGCATTAAAAACGCTCTCTCACTACCACAATAAGATGCATCCAATCGCTAACAGAATTCTGTGTGCTTTGTGTCTTTTGAGAATCAAGGGTTTTAATTTCATTTTTTGCTGGGTGCCAAGCCATGTTGGTATTCCGGGAAATGAGATGGCGGATTCATTAGTTCAATCTGCATCCTCTTTCCTAAACCAAGAACTCCCATACTGTGATGTCAAGACATCGTTGGCGGGTCGGCTTTTGCTTACTTGGCAAGAAACTTGGGATTCATTGACTCACAATAAATTGCACTCTGTCATGCCAACCATAGCAATGTGGTCACCTCTCAATATACGTGCGTTAGATGTCAAGCTAACACGCCTCCGTATAGGACATACACGCTGTACTCACAAACATTTGCTATTTGGCGAAAGGGCACCTATGCGCCAGACCTGTCGCGTTGACTGGGTATTAAGCACATTTTGGTTGAATGCCCCATGTACCATTCCTATCGTGTCAACATTTTCAATAAATCATCCGTAAGTCTAACTGACTTGGTGGGTGAAAAATACCATCCAAATATTTTTACATTTTTAAAAGCAATTAACTTTTTTACTTGTATCTAGCTGCTTTTCAACTTTTTAACCTCCTTTAGAGCTTATTTTTGGAATTGTTTCATTAACTCGCAAATTTAATTGTTTCAAAAATTGGTTTTCTATGATTGAGAAATTTTAAAATTTTATTGACTGATTTTCAAACCTTTTGTATCTCTTCCAATTTTCTCAATTCGTATTATTTTATAATTCATCAGGTGGGTTCATAGTAATGTATTCTTCATTTAAACCATATGACTGCCGCAGTATGGCCTCGAAGGGCTCTTGTGCCAATACAACTTACCTACCTACCTACCTACCTACCTAACCGAAAAGGCTGAACCGAAATATATTTTGGCTGCCTGCGGTAAAATTGTGGAGTTCAAACTGTTGAGACTGCACGAAACTTTTTTTTAACATATTAAAATTTCTTAGTTGGTATGCAATATTTGAACTGTGATGGACACTCTTAAAGAATCTGCTGTAAGAATAACTAAAAAATGGGCATTGTTTTTGTTATTAATGTAATTAAGATGCAGAAAACCTAGAGGTCCCTTGTACATTATGATACAGAAAAGTTTCAAACAGCAAACCGAGTTTTCACACAAAGGAAACTGCAAAAGAAATAACGACTTTGACTAAATCATTTTGGGAATAACTCTAACCTACGCTCTTTCTGATAAACGAAATTTATGAATGAGAAATCAGAATTAAGACATTGCATGTATAAATAACGGATGCAATTTAATTTCCATATTTTAGAGTTAGATACCGAACTCAATAATAAGAAATGATAACCTGAGATTTTAATTTCATTTAAATACAATTATTAACTGCTTGTAAAAAGTAAAATTTAACTGAACATTCGTTTAATCAATCTGGCCTTGAATAAAATTTTATACAACAATAGTGGAATAAAACTCATTTATTTAAAAGAAAATAAAATTTATGTTTAATTAAAAGAGCCTAACCTGAAAGAAATTAAATACATCGCTAATTGACCCTTAAATCAAGTCCCTTTTGAAAAGTAGATACAAATAGAAATAAATTAAATTTACAGTCCCTCGAAAAGTGGACATCGCCAACCACTGTGCTATTTAAAAAAAAATTGTGATTATGTTGAAAACCATTTAGGATATGCTCTCAATTTTTTGCATTCAGTCCTTTTTGCCTGTTAGCTTTCCCCCCTGCAGAACTTTTATGATGAGAATAAATTTCACACACTCTGTTTAAAAATTCATTAAAAATAAGGCATGTTCATCCAGTTTATAATTTTTACTAAAGGTAATGATTTTATTTAGTGAGGGAACGAAACGTTTTGAAAACTGTATAAAAGTTTGTTAGTTGTGGTCGGAAGTTTATGAGATTCATTTGACTTTCGAAATATCATTTTACTGAACTCTATGACTTCCGAAATTATCATTAAAATTTCAAACATTTTTTTTCTAATTTCTTGATTAAGAATGTGATAGCTCTTTCATGTTATTTTCATCGTCGCCACCTTTTGAAAAAACTATTACATAGAAGCTGGATTTGTTTTGCTGGCGATTATACCAGGGTGAAATAATTGGCATTGATTTTTTCCCAGATCTGCTGGCTTTGAGCTCTGCACTGATGATCCTCTACTCTTGCTGCATCCTCACATCAGTTCTGTTTCTGCTTAGATTGTTACCACTAAGATTTTCATTCAATTTGAGTGTGAAATAGAAACATATTTCTAATTGAAAATAATCCAGTGCATTAAATATTTGATAACATTTTTACAAAAACTCAGGACATGGCCAAAACCTCTGAAGCCGACCTGTATTATTCGCCCGTTATGAATCGGTGGTTGTAAAGAAAGTATTCAGAAGCACCAGATAACTAACTCTATGATGATGAACAAAGAGACATCAGCTCAAAATCACTTGTGCCAAGCAAATGGTACAGCTATAGATCGAATTATAAAAGCACGCATGATAAAAATAAAAGTAGAAAGTTATCAATATATAATTACCAAAATAAAAGTTCAAACACGTACAAGCTAAAAAGAGTAAATGAAACAAAGATGCTAGAAACGCATTACCATGATGCAATATAGAAGTCAAGATTGAACCGAAGAAAAAAATTAAATACAACTGTAAATGTCAATGGATTTAAAAAAATTTAAAATGTTTGGATGGAATTTTTCACCTAAAAGGTCCTGTAGCGTTAATGACGATGAGTTAAAAAAGTGTAAACGAGATGAATTAAAAGATGGGCACTCAATTAAAATATGTTTAATGGAAAACTCCACACGACATGTAGAGCACTTCGGAGCCGCATCGCCGAAAATGAGGTGTTTATGCGTGTAGCGAGTGTGCCCTATACGGAGGGGAGTCAATTTGACATCGACCTCCCGTATAGGGTGATTAGGCCACAATCCAATAGTTGGTTTGACAGAATAAAGTTTATACTGGATCTGAAGATCCCATGTGTTTTGCCAGCTGAAATGGATATGCTTAATTAAACTATCCCTAATATCACTGTACGGAATTCCTTGGTTCAATAGTGTTATTGCCGATTTCGCAGCCGAATCCGCCAATTCGTTGCCATGAATTCCTACATGGCTCGGGACCCAACAAAAAAGGATATCAAAATCTTCATTTTGTAAGGTGTGCAAAGTGAAAAGAATTTGTACAGCTATTAGATGCATTTGATCATGGTAATGGGAGAGTGCCTCTAACGCAGTCTTGCTATCTGAGTAAATAAGAAATTTACTCTGAGAGGAAAGCGAAATTTTCTTAAGAGCACAAGAAATAGCAACCAGCTCAGCAGTAAATACTGAACAACAATTAGCTAGACGATGGCTCAGTGTATCAGTTGGAAGTACGATTCCCCAACCCGCATATCCATCTGATTTTGAACCATCCGTGAAAATGGGTGTAAAATTAGAATATCGATAACGATGATATAAAAATAATTGTTGCAGAACAACATGAGCAGTTGAGAATTTATCAAATCCTGTGAAATGATTCAAGAAGGAGAACTGCGGGATATCCCACGGTGGGATTCTAAGATAGTTAACAGTTTTAATTTGAACATCTTCAAAGTCCGACCTCTTCAAAATATTTAGAGCTTTTTCACACGTTTTTCGCAAGTGTAAAACGTGCGGTAGGAAGGTGAGCTTTTGGTCTAACATCACCCCCAAAAACCGTATTTCATTCGCCACGGGAACGGGAATATTTTGAATATGAATATTTGGATCTGGATGAATGATTCTTTTCCGGCAGATGTGAATGCACTTGCATTTCTCAGGAGAAATTGCGTGTCCATTATTGTTGCACAAATCTACTACCCTGTTAACTGCATTTTGCAGTTGCCGCTCTATCAGATTCTTGTTTCTCCCTTGACATGAGATCCGAAGATCACTTACACTAAGAGTTCAATGGACAGATGATGGTAAAACTGATAAAATTTGACTCAAATGAACTGTAAAATGTTTGACACTAAGAACACTTTCCTGTGGAACACCTTCAGCTTGTATATAATGATTTGAGTAAACATTTGCAACACGAACACGAAAAGTACGAAGTGATAAAAAGTTTTGCACACATATGGGTAAGTTTCCTCTAAAACCAAATTTAAAAAGTGTCGATAGTATGCTATAGAGCCATGCATGGTCATATGACTTCTCGATGTCAAATAAAATAGAAAAAAGGTGGTTTCTCCTAACAAATGCGTTGCGTATCTGGGTTTCCAATAAAACGAGGTTATCAATAGTAGATCTGCCTCTACGGAAACCACTCTTCAACGCGGAAATGCATCCACGTTTCTCCAATCCATACATACGGCGAGCATTGACCATGTGCTCAAAAATTTTACAAAGACAGTTTGTTAAGGCAATCGGCCTGTAATTGTGAGGGTTGGATGAATCTTTGCTGTGTTTTAATATCGGAATCACAATAGCATCACGTCATTGAGAAGGGTACTTCAGTTCTGTCCATATTCTGTTAAACAACAGTAACAGATTGGAAAGGGAAGTTGTATTCAGATGGCGAAGCATGTTATATGTGATTCCATCTGGTCCAGGGCTGGTATCATGGGTTTTAGATAGTGCCATTTCCAATTCATTCATCCGAAACTCACAGTTATACGGCGATGTATTTCGTTCATTGAAACGTAAAGGCAACCGTTCAATGCGAGTCTTAACTGCCAGAAAAGCAGGATTGTAGGAATCTATAGCAGACACTTGTGCAAACGCCTGGCCGAGAATCTTGGCTACATTGGATGTGGCAGAATGCACGACATTTCCTTCAATTAAAGCAGGAATGGGAGATTCAGTATATAGTTCATTGGCACTCTTTACCTTCCTCCACAAAGTTTTACTACTGGTTTTGGATGTAACAGATAAGACAAAAGATATCCAGGACTCTATTTGGCTATACCGGCGAATGAGGCGAGCTAGCGCTTTGGCATTTTTATAAGCGACGAGGTTCTCAGTAGTTGGGTACCTTCGAAAGATATTCCATAATTTTTTTCTGTCTGTGGCTGTCACGGCAAGCTGCATTCCATCACGGTCTGCGAAGTTTTTCAAACGTGGGGAGCTCTTTGGAATAGTGGCATTTGCGGCGTTTATTTTTCTATTAACGACATCTTGTATTGCTTCCGATACGTCTGGTGTTCTGACCATAGCCTGTGTGATTTCTGCCAATTGCGTGAATACAGTCCATTCTGACCGTTGGAAAATGTAACGCGAAGGGTGTGCAGTCGCATTATTTCTATCACCATATGACACGATAACTGGGAAATGGTCCCTATTTATAAATCGCTTTCGACAGAAAAAGTCATAAATGGCAAGAGTTCAGGAGAGCATATGGCGAGATCAAGACTATGGAAGGTGCGTGTGGGCTCTTGGAAATATGTCTTCTCTTCACTATTGAGCAAGCAGAGACAGTTATTAGAAAGAAGCTGCTCAATCTGCTGACCCCGTGAATTCGTACTGTCCGAACCCCACAACGTACTATGGCCGTTGAAATCTCCTAACAGGATAAAAGGCAAGAGAAGTTGATCCACTAAGTTATCAATATCTTGTTGACGTACTATATCATTTGGCGGTAAATATATAGAATAGACTGTGACCAACGTTCGAATATGAACTTGTACAGCCACAGCCTGAAGAGAAGTATGCAGATTTAGTGGTGTGCGCGGATAAAGGTTGGATGTGAAGATACAAACAACCCCAGAGCAGTTAGGTCCAATGTCTGCATCTTTCCGAACACAGCTGTATCCAAGTAATTCAATGGCAATGTTGGACTTTAAGAAAGTTTCTTGGACACCAATGTAAATAGGATGAAACTTCTTAATGATGGACTTGATGTCAAACAATTTGGACCGAATGCCGCGACAATTCCAGGAGACAAAGGTACCCATTAAGACAGAGATTTTGTAGGAGGAAGATTATGTACGTTTGTTGGAGTTGTCAGATCATCGCAACTCATCCCGAGATCATTTTCATCCTCAGAAGGATGAAACTTTATATCGGGTCTGTTGGGCATTCCACCAAAGAGGAACGATAAGTCCTTGTGGGCAACACCCTGCGTCGCCAGCCCCAAAGCGACAGAAGCTTTTGTCTTTGCAACTTTTAACTTCAAATGAAGATCCCCTTGAGAAAGGCCTCATTTAGCTAACATTAATATGAGTGAGGATTTTTTTTTATTTTCGTTTAGATTTCTCTCCAGTTTCCTTAAAAGACTCAGGGTTACTGCTGACGGAGTTTTAAATTATTTCCCCATTTCTCTTAATGGTAATACGTCTCACATTTATTACGCCCTGGGGTCTCATTTCCTCTGTGATTAATTCGACAGGGAGATTGAAGATTTCCCCACAGGTGATAACACCTTTGTATGTATTTAGTGACTAATGAGGAATGACAATGATTTGAATTGTGGTTATAGCTTTCAGTTTCTGTATATTCTGGGCTTGCTTTCGATTATTAACTTCCACCAGCAAGTCACCAGACCTCATCTTTTTGATTGAACTCACTTCACCAACAGTAGCTGTGATTGCCTTTTGCACCAAAAATGGAGACACAGTCTGAAAAGTTTCATTATTATCGGATACTCGCATCATTATAAAATATCGATCAAAATGTTGTTCTAAATTGAAATTTGTTGAAACAATGTGACGCCCACTGAAAGGACCCTGTTTGCGGGGAGTCATGCGATATTGTATGAGATTCGGGCCCGACGGCACCGCCAACCATGGAACCCAACAAGGGAAGGCAATTACTGGCTCTCGTCATTTCCAGCCTCAGCATCCACCATGGTGCTGATAGGTACCTATACGCTGGGAATTACCCCCGGGGACAGTGACCACCCTTAACGCCAAGCCCAAGGAGTAACCCCTTCGCTTGATCCCCTTCAGTAGCCCAGTTAAGTGCCTGGGATGCCAGCCGATTTGTACACCGGAGACCGAAACTTACTACCCGTACGCCGGAAATTTACTACCTGAGCAACCTATTTCTTCGTTGTGTCACTCGTTCAAACTCGGTGTGCTGCTGCTTCTTTGTCTTCTTAAAGGCATCCTTGACTAACATTAACTCAATACGTCAAATTTCAAAGATGAAATCCGCTCCCCAACTTTACTGCACTTATTTGAATCAAATCTGCTTCGCAAGTTCTGAGTGGCACTACTTACGCCACACTTATGCGGGAAGCGCGGAATCGATGTCTTTTGTCAGATATATAAATACGCCTAACACATTTTGTTTATCGAATACGTCTTTTTTCGTGCGGGTTTTTCCCGCCAATGTGCTTTCACTTCAGTGCAGAGTTAAATTTAAAAATTTAGTAATTCGATGCGATTATTCAGACTCTTCATGGTATAGGGCAGAGATTAAGAAAAATTAGGGCATGCAATTGAAGGAGAGTTGAAGACAAAAACTCATTTTTTTGGTCAAATATTATCTTCCAATAGTTTAGAAGGAAAACAAATAAAGCTCTTAACGATGATTTAATGAATGAAGGATAATAACGATAAGAATGAATGATGAATAAGAATGATTAAAAATAGTAGTGTTATTATTATGATCTAATTGTTTTTGAATAAAATATATCAATTTTAAATTCTAAATATACATTGGGAAATTATCATGTACATTTTTCATATGTGCTTTTTTCATATCTTTTTAAGCATTTTATAAAAGAGTGAGTTGGTACTTAAATTTACAATATATTTTCCCTAGCCTTCTTTAGAAATAACAATGTCATCATATTTTTTCAGCGTTCTATGATGCTCATTTCCGAATTAGGGAAATTTTTTCTTTGTGGGTGCGAACTTACTCACTCCGAATTCGAAACAAGTCTGAATGAGTGCTCATTATAGCATTCCTTATTTCAAAATTATTTTTGACAAGATTTCACTAAGATTTCACATTTTCACTAAAAATTAGTTTTTAAGGAAAATACTGCAATTATTTTATTAATTATTTTTATTTCTTTTATAAAATTTTTAAATGTGATTTCAGCCTTCATTTCATACAGCTTTTCCTGATACGAGGTGGGAGGGGGGGAAATGGTACCATTGATGAAGTCTTTGGAGAAGGGAAGGATTGCTGAGACAGCTGCCAAGAAACTGTGAGGATATGAAGCTGCTTGATTCTGTCGTTGAAACTGAATGGTTTGCGCAATGAACTGGGCAACCGATTTTTGATTTTTAATGCTGGTAATAAATTAGAAAATGAATTAAAGCAGCTGATAATGGTTAACATTTTCCGTATGAAACAGGAGGCTATGATAGAAGGACATTTGGCACTTTGTTTTCCCCAATGCCTTTAAAGTTTTGAAATTCCCTGCCTCTATTTTCTTATGTTTCTTTCCCTAATGAATATTCCAAACAGCTCTTTCTTTTGTTCCAGTTGCTTATCCTGCTTAGTGTAGTCAGTTCTCAAAAGACTGTTGTTAAGAGCCACTGTTTCATCTTTAATACATCTTTAATTCATCATCTATAATACAAATCTAAAAATAATATTTTTTTATAAATTTTTGAGGAACCGGAGTTTATTGGCAAATATGCATTTTCTTTTCTTTTTTTTTGACAGCCTGTGAGACACTATTTTTATTTATCGCCTAGTATCGCTTCTAATTTTCCTTCACAAGGTTAGACCAGATGTAACGTCCCCCCTTTTCCCATGCATAGTTTTGTGCATATGGACCTCCATTAGTCTATCTTTTTCCCAAGGTGAGTCATTTTGTCTAGGCACTTGCTTGTATATCAAGGTGTGGGAAAACTGAGGAGTATCCAGTCAATTGAAACAGATCTATGTCATCTTCAAAGAAACGCAAGACAAAAGTCCAGATGTTTAGCTATTTGTTTCATTTTGAAAGGACTTCTCAAGCTACCAAAAAACGATCAATCAACAGCAAGCATTGTATTAAATGTGCCACCCGCTCATAGCTGCCAGAGTTAGCTACGTCTTGATTATAATTGTCACGTGTTCAAAAAACGGTCAAACACAAAATAGACCCTTAACAGACACTCCTTGAATTAAGTTTGGATCATTGAGGAAGGGCTTCTGATTAACTATTCATTGGCAAGGATCTGCAGTTCATCAACGAGAAACCAGGAGTAAGTAACTGATAAAAAAATTGAATTTTTGTGTTTTTTTCAGAGGAAAAAAGAAGAAAGGCTTCCAATCAGAATTCAGAGTGACTGTAGAGTGCGAAAAGTGGTTCCTGAATTTTTTGTAAACCTCAGTGTGATTCGAACTTCTGTGTTTATCTTTACACGATAAACATCAGTGCATTTCTGCCGCTGCCTTGGAGTGACCATTTAAAACTAAAAGCATGTTAGCGTGTGTGTTTTGGGGGAGGGGGTAACTTTTTCTCCGATTTGATTGAGTATTTAATTCGTTATTCAGCTGTTATTGAAATTTGTCAATAATAGTAACCGAAAATGGAGGAAGTTGTTCATTGTATATACATAAGGCTGCAAATAAAAGAAACATTTTGTTACACTACATTCTTATTTAATCGTGTTTTGATAAAGATACTGCAGTTTTTTTCTGAGTCTTGGCGAAAGCATCAAGTAAATGTTTCCCCGTTTTATACTTTTTATACTTATAAGAAAGTACTATTTTCGTTTTATACTTAATATACGTTTTATACTTACTATACTTATAAGAAAAGTTCTGCTCCGTCTGCTTTAACTAATGAACAATAAAATATGTTTTGCCTGTTTCTTAGATATATAGCAGGCGGATGTTCTATCACAGATCTTCATTATTCCTTTAGAGGAGGAATCGCATCATCTAGACTGACAATCAAAGATTCTTGTCAGGCACTGTGAAAAGTTATACGGAATTAAATCATATCTCTTCTTGTAGCAAATTTTTCTCATTGAGTAAGAACAATACAAGAGAAACATTTCTGGGTCCAATAGAAAACAGATCTATGTTTTTTAGCCCTTTGCATTCGAAAAAGTAATTGAATCGCAGTTATTCCGCTTAATACACATACAGTTGTTTTAAGTTGATATTCCCAGAAAAAAACTGTACGTTTTGTTGGTATTTCTAACAAATAAATGAAAAAAAGATTAAATAAATAAAGGAGTCGAAATGCGGCACTGTCTTAAATGGTGAATGAGAGGAACCTCCCTAGAGCAAAAAATTAATTCCATTCAGTTGCAGGCATTTCCGACAGTAAATACCGTTTGGTATTTGGTTCTGGCAGCTGTGGGAAAGACGGAGACTCTTCAGTTAATAAAAAAATTAGATTTATTACTCTCGATATTAGATTTTTATTACCACTCTTTTATTTTCTCGTAAATATATTTGAGAAAATACGGATATACCAAAAGCTGTTCTGTTACTCAAAAGTGAAGAGTACCTTTAACTAGGCTCTTGTTTTGAATCAGTTGCAAACTGCTAGGAGAGGTACGAAGACTTGCGAAGCATAAGTAACTTGATGACAAACAATTTCACCAATGCTTTTGGCTTAAGGAAAGGCAAAAAAAAACTGTTCCTATGTAGGAGATATCCGATTCTTTTCTAAAATGAAAACTAATTCCACTAATTTGAACTTTGAGGGCTATTTTACTGCACCGATGGATATTTCATCTATTGCATAAATCTCTTACCTAGCCATTGCATAGTTTTCGTACCTTATGATTTAGTATCCATGTCTTTTGATTGAGAAAAAAACATATATTCCGATATATGTCAGATTAACAGCTCTAAATTTCTTTTCGCCTGGTTAAGCGGATAAGCAGAGGACTTTTGATCCATTATGACAAATGAAGGAGGGTGACAGATATTCTGATGTTCATAAAACACTAAAGCAACTCTGTCCCAATTACAGGCGTTTGCGCGTTATTGCAAAAAAGTTCAAGGGCTAAAATCGTTAAAAAACCAAAATTTAAAAAAAATCTCGTGCACATTCTTGTGCAAATTAAGCACATATTACGACAGCATGGTTTAAATCCTTTAAAATGACACGTGTTATCGAAAAACAGCCAATTTACAGCCTAGTATTAAGAGCTAAAATATTGGTGAAATTCAAAATTGAAATGTTGCCAAATATATTTCAAGTTCTCAATTCTCAAAATATCGAACAATCTAAGATCTGCAAAATCAATCAAAATCTTACTATACTATTGAGTTTAGAATGAGACCACCCTAAACAATATAAAGGTTTTATTTCAGGAGAAATTCTTTCGTTGTCAATGCCACATAGAAATAAATGTTAATTCAGAAAGCCCTTCCCCAAGAAAAACCATGTAGTAAAATAAAAACGAATATTTGTCTGAAGTTTCTTATGCTCAGACGTGCCGCTCATCCGATTGCGAGGAAAATTTGAAAACTTATTACCTGCAATAACGAGATGGTTATAGGAATAATATAATTATCTAATATATATAAAAATATTTTCAGATCTATTTACCGCATCTATTAACCAATCATTATTGTCAAAATAATTAGCTATTCGGACACAACAGACTGAGTAAAGAAGCTAAATTGAAGCTAGAGATTAATATTTCGCAGCTAGTGTACGTAAGTGTTATGTACATACTTCCTTGAGGTGACAGCCTTATTAAGGAGCATACGAGAAAGTTTTAGAGAAATCACTCCAATAAAAGTGAATTTATAATTAAAAATTTAATAAAATTTTAACATTTTTTGCAGTACTTTTTGGTAAATATTAGAGTACCAACATGTTTGCAGCTCTTAAATAAAAAAAAATGCAATTCAACTATATCAACAAATTAATGGCATGAATAAATTTTCTTTATTTAATCAATTTTAAAAGAAAATACTCTAATCACATTTCCTAACACTAATCTGTAGAATTCTGAACGAATCACAACAGATACAAAAAATAGGTTCTTCGTGTACAGTTCTCGAAATACAAAAAGCATTACAATTCTAGAAGAATACATAAATCCAAGGGACTCGGTACCTTAAAAATTTCGAAATAAAATGAAAATGTCAATTTTCTAATTTTTAGTGATTATTCATCATTTAACCTTTGATTTATTATTCTGAAAATTTCAAAACAATACAAATATTTAGCGAGATACGGTGTTGTTTTGCCTAACGCGATACCAGGTGCCACGTCCACTCTGTTTAAATCAAACTTCTTTCATGTGGGAGTAGCCAAGCCGTTTAATTTTTTCCATGTACTAAACAGTAAGAAACTTGTTTGAAAGTGTAACGATTTAATCCGTGTTTATTTATGGTTTTACTGATTTAGTTCTTTATTATGATTGAATTTCGCGCTTTTTAATATAATTATTTTGATATCCAAACTGTGTTTTTCAAGACTACAGAGTTTATTTACTTACCCGCTTTTTAATACGTTTTGGAAATACCTCTTAATAAAAGGAAATACCATTCTCTTGCTATGAATTACAAAAACTGTTAACAAAGGAAGGAATAAAAACAGCTAAATATATGTGTGATTGAATCAAATTTACTAAATGAAACTGATTGAAAAGCGGTTTCTCAATGAAATTAAAACTAGATGATGAAATTGATATTTGTACGGAAGAAAACTATCATATGTTTGTTTAAAAAAAACATATTTTGCAATTGTTTTGCAATGTAATTTGTTCAAACTACCTTAAAAAAGCTGTAAATTTGAAGTTGGGTGTTAATTACGGTTTTTTAAATGAGCTGAAATTTATATGCAACTATTGTTGTTAAAAAATCAACTCGACTTCCTCTTCAAATTATGCAGATAATTGAATTGAATTTATAGTTTCAATTCAATTTAATCATCTGCATGATTTGAAGAGGAAGTATAATAAGATTATATATATTTATATACACTTATAAGATTTACTGTTGCATCTTATAAGTGTTTTACAAAGAAAAGTGCATTATATTACATATTGCATTGAACATGGATACATTGTATTGCCATGTTATACAATTATTTGTACATTTTTTTATCATTTCCAAATATCTTGTTATTGAATAGATCATTGACTTGCTTTGATTGCTTTTTCTATATACTTCAGATTAACAAAAAACTTTTATAGAATTATGTTTCAATGATAAAATATTATTTAAAATATTTTCTAATTTTATAAGCTGTTTCATATTGAATATTTTTGTACTTATGTTTTGAAACTGTTTTTCGTCGCATGCAGTCTAGAAAACTTACCCACTTCAAAATAGCTAATTTCATTTGAATTTCATCGAAAAGGGTTAGAATTTTTGCTGTGTATTATTAGTTATTTGATAAACAGAACTAAAGATAATTTTATGTCCATTTTTACTTTAAAAAAATTCTGCATTAAAAAAGGACTATTTTGTAATTTCCCCCCGATTATTCTAATAATTCCTACATATGATAATTGCCATTAATAAATATAACTATGCATGTTAATAAAATTGGTATCTTAGCACTTACTTGTGCCATGTAATTGCTCTGAGAAAAAAATAACTTCATATGAACTGTTTTTATTCTGCAAACTGGGAAAAAATAGTTTCATTATGTTGAAAAATGTAAAGCAATTTTTCTCAGATTGCTTTTTTTTTCCCTCAAAATTCTGTTAGCTACAAAATGTTAAAAACCAATCTCATTTTATTGAGTTTGCAAGAAATTTTTTCAGCTCACTCTGAAATGTATGCTTAATAGAATTAGGGATGTATTTGTAAAATTTCGGATTCAAATTTTTTCTTAAAATGCTAAAAGTGAAAAAATTAGATTTTTTCCAAAAAATTTTACAAAATTGTGTGGAATTTTTTTCTTCTTACAAACTAATACATATATCAAAACTCCGATCTCTAATTTTGTTACATACATTGTGTGGTTCCATTAAAAAAATTTGTAAAAATTATTTTTAAAAAATGTACAAAAAGAAGCATTTTTAAAAACTTTTTAACATTATTTTTAAACATTTTTCTTTAATTTTTTAAAGAAATTTTAAAAATTCAAATTTGTAATTTTTGATTCTGAAAAATATTTTAGAAATCTAAGTTTCAGTACAATTAACATCTATCTATAAAAAAAATAATAATTTTATTAAAAATTGTGAAAAATGTTTTGAGTTACCGATGCCCTTTCAACAAAAATAAATTGGTGTTTGTTCGTATCATATGCGCTCTCGCACTGGTCAACCGATTTCTATGCAACTTGCTTAACTCATTGCTTGAGTCTTTGTAAATATTATAGGCATAGTACAGTTATTATATCTGTTATATAAAAAGGAATTTTTGTTAGTTCGTATCCTATGCGCTGTCGCACTGTTCAATCAATTGCAATGAAACTTGGTGAAACCAAATGCTTGCACTTCCAAGAAGGTCATATTTTAAAATTGATAATTGACAAAAGTCATACAGTAAATAGAAAACAATACATCTCATTTGGAATAAATCGCGCATTTATTTAACAAAATAATATTATAATAATTGATTTCAGTTAATGTGAGGGAAATGAAGTCAAAAACATTTTCTGAAAGCAAGAACAAGTCTTTCACACACATTTTTGTCATTCAGCGTGCTCGATATTTTGTCTGCAGCAAACCGCACATAGTAATCAGAATTGAGCTCTCACATAGAAAATAAAATTACTATCGATTTTACTCAGGGTAAGTTATATATACTGGAAATTTTCCAATGCAAACAGTACTTTTGCTGATTATTAAGCACATCTACAAACAATATTTTGATCATACAAGTGTATATCGCGTTGATTGCTTCCACAAAACATATGTTCCCGAACGCTCGTCACTTTTTTAAGGGATCAAACTGCGCGAGGCTTAGAAGTTAGCCAAATCGAGCTTCATAAGCAAATGATGAACGACAAGACAGCACTCTATGGCCACCAACAAGGCCAATCACTTCAAGTGCGCGGACTGAGCCTAAAAAATCCACGTTTTTCACATAATCAGTTGCATGCTATGCTGACTGCTTATGAAGTGTCAAAATGATGGTCTACTCTTAACTTACTTTTACAGGTTAAATTCTACTTTCATTTTGTGAGAAATTAATTGTTAGAAAATATGGTTATAGTGTTCTTTTAAAAATATTTATTAAAAATAGAAACTAAATTTATAGGTTAAAACATTGTTATCAGCGAAAAAAAGTCATTTTTAAGAGGTTTTAAAAAACAGTTTTGTGTTGTAATATTTTCGGAAGTTTAAGTAGAAAAATTCAAATGTTAGCGTAACTATAATTAATTACAAGTTTCAAAAAAAATCCGTCTAGATATACTTTTTTTTATCTTGGAAATAAACCTTACATACCTTGTGGTCTGGCCTAGAGAGTAGAGCACTAACACAAATACACACACATGCCCATTAATTCATATATGCAAACACATATTCGTTTGATTACCAGCCTTGGAGTATTTCCAGGCATTGATTGGTCAGAAAATGATATATTTTTAAGATGGTGGACGAAAATATTTAAAAGGGCTCTTTATTATTCCTTTTTTTCTGTAAATCAAACAGTTTTAATGATTAATTTAGAAAATTGATTGATGTATCAACTTTTGATAAAATTGTTACTAAAAATATTGTGTAAAATATGGCTCACAGTGCAAAATATAAAATAATCTAAAACTCATTATTCATCAAAGGCATTGTTTGACTGAAACTACATAAAATGAATTATTTACTTCAAGTTAACAGAACCAAACAATACATATGCTTATTACTAATGATTTACAATTTAGTTATTTGGCCCGAATTCGAATGCGTATCCTGTATAAATTGAATCATGTTTACCGTAAACAAAAAGTATATTTATATAATTAATAATATAGATAATGCAAACGGTCACAAAAACCTTTGCCTTGCATTTATTTTTTAGAAAGTATAACATATAATATTAATTTCATTTCATCCAATCACGTTCTGAAATTTTTTTCGATTTAATTTGCAGTTCCAGTCGTTTTATTTTTTAATTTGAATTCTTTCGATTTGATGGCAGCATTTCAATAAAAGTTATTTTTCCCATTGCTGATTTATCATTTTTCGTTTGTAGTAAAATTTAACTGTTTTGTCCGAAATATATTGTTGAAAAATATGGTTAAAACATTATTTTTAAATAGAAACTTGAGTCCTAATACTGGTACCATTAGAAATCTAATTTATCTTCAACATGATGTAAACTTCATGTTTTTGCGACAATATTTTTGGAAGTTATATAGGAAAAACGCCCAAATCTCGCTTAATTTTCAATTAATTTAAAATTGCTGAGAGATGTACACTACCAACCCCCAAAGTATACATGTACCAAATTTGGCAGCTGTAGGTCCAATAGTCTCTCCTGTCTAGTTATATTAACGTTCCGTTGTAAAGCAACACTAGGGCTATTTTGGGACGGACCTCGTCATTTTGAACCACGGTCAGATGACGAGGACCAAGCCTGAACTAGCACCCTCCTCTCCACGCCACACCACACCACACCAGCCGGAGGACATCTGGCCTGACGGATTTAATGGGCAAGAGACCACTTTACACGAAGGTTATTCAGTGGAATCTAGTCTCGAACCTGAACTCTTCCGGTTCCGAAGCCGAGACCTTACCACCAGGCCTCCATGGGATTTTGGCCGGTAGAGGGCCAACACATACACATTGAGATTTATTATAAGGAAAGATAGTTTTCCTTGGCGAATATTTGTTGAATGTCTGTTTCAATGAACACTCCTTTCCATGATGTATTGCCGACGAAAAAATTTCTTCTGAAATAAACATTAATTTGGTTTATGGGGATCTCAATAGTATATACATGTTTTTGGTCAGTTTGATAATTTGTATCTTGTATAAAGTTTTAAGAATTCAGAACTAAAACATTTCGGGGGCATTTCAATTTTGAATTTCACCAATGTTTCAGTGCTTATTATTAGTAGAGTAACTCCATATGTCCTCAAGAAATTGGTGTCCTCTTAAAAGATTTACATTTTTCTACCTCTGCTTACTTTGAGTAAGAATGCGCACAAATTATTTCAAAAAAAATTTGGATTTTTATTGAAAATATTGAACAAAATCAGTTTATTCACCAGCAATTGCGACCGGCTAGAGATGAGACGAGGTTGCCATAGTGTTTTTATTCCCTGTGTTCTCTTCCATCACACCCTATCATTTATCCAACTCGCCCTGTATTAATAGAGAAAGAAATCTTTTTAAATTACAGATTTTGTTTTAATAATTTGTTAATTTTGTAAGAAACTGTAGTTGCATATATACTTAGGGGAATATCTAAAGATAAACCAGATTCCCAACTTTGTGATTTAATTCCTCAAGCTGGTGATAGAGATATTTGTTAAGAAATGTGTTGTTAGTTGAAAATTAATATTGATAATCGTCTTGTTAAGAAGAATACTCAGATAGGAAATTCCGTATGAATTGCAACACAAAATTTCGATAGTCTATCAATGTGAATGATTCGAATGATTCAAATCTTTATTATGTTTTCACGTAGGATTATGAACAGCTGGGTCGTATGTAAAAAATAGATAATAATAAAAGTAGAATATGTCATGGCTTATCACGGTAAAACCCATTATAATACAGCAAAGATATGAGTAGTTTTCGATGACTCTGCTGAATCTCTTTCAGGTGTATCTTTGAATAACTTTAAAAAAAGAGAGTGTCGTTTATTTATTTAAGAGAGAGTTAAGAGATTTGTATTAACCCTGCGCATTGTAATTTTCATTGCATTTTTTAAAAAATTAGATGTTCTGAGGAAACATTTATGCACGTCCCCACCTCAGACAAAAATGAAGAACGAACTCGATGTTTTGGCAGCTGATGAAGGGTCTGTTCCGTCCCCTTCCACAATTCAATAAACCGTTTTTGACAGTTAACATCGTATCCTTGATGTTCAGCTACACAGTGACCGATGTAAAGGAAAGTGCTCCCCGATGTAAAGGAAATCAACGATGTCAATTTTTTACCAACTGTTTGAGATTTTGATTGTGTTCAGATTTCTGTTATGAAACGAGAATTTGAAGAAATTTTTTCGTATTTCAAGGATATTTTCTCTTAGTGATTGCCTGTTCCTTGTTTTACAGGAAGGTGAGGAAGAAGGACAGTAACTGATCGCTTTGTTTCCCATTACCTCGAAGAGAATGTCAGTTTGACAAATAGGTCCATGCAAGGATGGTTAAGGCTAAAGACAGCAGTAGGCCACAGCAAATCCTGTGCGTATTACTACGTTCAATGGTGTCGGGGTGGTCGACTGCATGCAAGAAGAAAAATATGTATAGAAAATTATTTTGTTCCTTCAATCTTTTTCGTTATGAAGGTGGAATTTCGAAAAATTTTGTCTTCGTTAATTTTTACTGTGAATTTCCTCCCAAGTCTAATTATAAGCACAATCGTATAAGCTCTGGGCGAATGCCGAGACATTGTTTGATTTTGAATATCTCAACACTTTTACAAAATAATTGACTATAATTGAGAAAGAAGAAGATTTTACGTGTCTTGATAAATTCTGAGTGAAAGCAATTGTGTGGTTTCAAGTATAAATTTTCCATATAAGCATTTTTATAATAGCCCATGAGGTTTGAATATTTGTTTAGTAAAAATAATTTAGTTTAAAAGATGATTATTGAAAATCTGTTGCTAAAATATATGGATAAATCAAGTAAAAAAATGCTAGAAATTAATTATTTATTTGGAAAAACAATAAAATACATGTATAAATTTTGGTTTCAAAATTATAAGCAATTTTAAAATTAATATATACATTTCAAATCAATAAAATCCAGTAGTTCTTTCGTAATATTTTTTTAATTGTCAAACATACTATACAAGGTAGCAACAATATAAAAGCTAACATCAAAACAGAATATGCAAATAGCATACACAATAATATTAACATGCAAGATGGTCTCAGCAACTTTTACATTTACACACAATGAAGAACAACGGCTAGATAATTGATGATAAAGAAATCGAAATTTATCTAAATTTGAGATGTTTTCACATGATAAATTACATATAACAAAATAAATACCGAAGCTTATGAGCAGAAAAAAATTGAGAAGTAGATGTGAGGAAATTCTAATACATATAGTGTTGCTTCTACTAAATTTTAATTTGTTTTTTAAAACATTTTAAAGCTAAAAGAATTTTTTTTAAACTTGATCTCATGAAACTTAAAAATTGCTACTAAATAATTGCTTCGTGCTTGAACGACAAAAAAATCCCTTAAAAATAAATGTTTAATCAATTAATATTATAATTTTCTCTTACTTTTGCAGCATTATATTTCTTTAAATATACTAACAAACGAAATACGAAGGCACGAAAATACAGCAAAATTATCATAAATACAGCACTCTTGAAAATAAACTATTTGTCTTAAACAATTTTAAAAAAATACAGAGATTGTGCAGATTTTCACTTGAAAAATCGGAAAGAACTATTATAAAAATTTTACAAGTAGTTGGATCAGTACTGAAATCAGAGGTTTAAATTTTCTTTTTGAATAAAAAATGTCGGATGCTTCAAGAAACATTCAGAGGGGCATTTTTTTTCAATTGAAGATGGATCTTCGGACCTCAAAAGGACTTAACAATTATTCTTTTTTCCCTGTGAATGATATTTTATAAATTTCTACCTACCGGAATGCTGTAATAAATATTTTTGAAGTCACAAAAATGTGATAAAATGCGTTTTTAAAGCGTGAAGAGTTCCTATGTCAGTTTATATTCCTATTTGACATCTGTTTATAAAAGAATTTAGGAAAAGATAAATGTTGATTAATTCAGCTCAAATATTGAAAAAGTAACAGATAAAAAATCGGTAATATTACATATTTTTGCTAAGTTCAAACATCCTATAGTTTATTAAAAAAATCAATTATTCTTCAATTAGAAAGTGCATTTTGAAGTACATTTTTTCTCAAAACGATGCTACATAGGAGAAATCAAAATTTAATACAACTAAGACCTGGATCCTTAATTGAATAAGCGAAAAATCTATTAATTAATTTTTCTTTTGAAACACAAAACAAATTAATGATAATGTGCAATGAACTTCCTGCTTTGCTTTACAGGGTAAAAGCATGAGATTAAATTTGAATTAATCAGTTAATTTACAATTATTTTGACGAAATATTGAAATGTGCATTTTCATTAAGAATACATATTTTCATTAAGAATAGAATTGTTGGAAGTCCTAATATATGAGCAAGCAAACGAACATAAATTCTGGCGTTCCGGATATGAAAGTGTTCAATTGGAGAAAACTGATCAAAAATGTTAAAAACGAATAATGTTTAAAAATATAATTTTTATTTCAACATTTTTTGATGAAATTTCTAAATTATGATACCTAGACGTTTTTAATATTTCATATTGATCAATCAACTTTTGATTGCAGGGCATGTTCGGAACAACTGATTAAGAATCTAAAAAAAAGATCTTGAAACGTGTATTTTTTAGCAATAGTCGCTATTTCTGTTACAAAATATCTTTATTCTTTAGCACCTTGTTTCAAGTAAATAAAAAGTAAATTTGGTTTTTACTACTTCACAGAAAACTAGCCCATTTTACTGTTTAGTGTCTGAGAAGTTTAAGTAGATTCTCAACATGAAGATGCCAACTGCAATTGATTTTAAGATAAGAACACTTCTACATATCTTCACCAAAAATGAGCTCTAGAAAACATCTTCCGAAAACTCTATAAAAATTATATATTATCCACTTTTGGACGAAGGCTGGTTTAGGTGTAAAAATAGATATGTTATGTATGCGTGCGTGTGTTCACAAGATACTTAAGGTTCTCTTCCCTAAGTGCACACGTGTAAAAAAATATCAAAATCTTACAGTAATATTATCAAAATGAAATATTTTTTAAATTTTGTTTTCTTTTGTTATATTCTAAGACTTTATCTCGATGCAAACAAACGTTTTTACATTATCACTTCTTTTCTGAACACAATATAGCCGCAAGAAAAAAATGAGTTGTTAATTTCAAAAATTTCTTCTTTTCGATCACGCATGTGTTTTATAAATATGTTCGTAAATATATGTTTGTAAATATTATGTTTATAAATATGCTTACAAATATTTGTATCAGTATGTTCAGTATATTCTGTGTTTGTATCTATATTCTGTATATAAACATGGTCTATTGTATTTTCAATAACTGGATTTGTTTTGTTTGGATTTTCACACATTTGGTTGATAAAAACATCAAATAAGAACAGAAATAGCCCATCTAAATCAAAAAATTGGAAAAGTAATGAAATTTTTATTTCTTCATAACTTTCTTAACTCTGGAAGAAAAATAAACCAAAGTAACCGAATTATCGTCTCATTAAGACGGACAGCTTTTGTACTTAAAGCATATCGACAGCTGCAATTATCTTAAAGTCATCGGCTAAAAATCTAATTTCACCTCTGAATGTTGAATGCTTCTAACTTTAACAATTTATGTAAAATTAAATAAAATTTCTATCTTTTTTTATTTTTATACCTCGAAATTATTTAAATGTACGGGGAATAAAGATTAAAAGTTTGAATAAAGCTAATTAAATGAAAATAAAGGAAAAAACATAATTATTGCCACCATTATATAAAAACTCCTCAGCTAAAAATATTCCCAAATTCTATGTGTTTTTTACAATCTTTTGTAAAATTAATTATTTACTCTTTCTTGGAAGTGAATGTTTGAATTTGTTATATTTTTAAAACAGGAAAGTTGTGCGCAGACTTTGCTACCGGGACGATATTTTTTTGCCAAACTCATCGAAATATGTCAGACGAAGTAATGAATAAGAGAAAAGATTGTGATGAAGAGAAATGAAGGCGCGTTGGGTGACGCACGATTTTTAAAATTAAGCCAAAATGTATCTAATTTTCCAGCATTACTATTTCTCCTTTCAAAATAAGAAAAGAGATTTTATTCATGAAAAAAGACAAAATCCCTCTCGTCCCCTCCAAGACCATGGGACATTAAACAAAAGGAATTCTCTTAAATAGTAAGTTAGGTGGAGTTTTTTTTTAACTTCGATACTAGATTTTTTTAAGCGACTAAATACTTGCGGAAAGTTTTAATTCATACCTTTATACTGATTATACTGATGGCATGCACTTCATACTCAAGTACCAAAATACATCCTTTTTTTATTAACTGAACAGTATATCTCTATTCTTTCCATTATAAATAGTTATTATTGAATCATTAAAGAAATAAATGTGATTTTAATTTCAGCATTTATTAGTTTGTCTTTAACCAGTTTAATCCGGTTTGAAACAATAATTGTGCATCTCTTGTTTATTTTCAGAAACACCATCTAGTGTCAAGAATACGACTTAGCTAATCACGCGTCAAAATCCTTTTTACTGGGTGGACTTCCACCCTACATTTCATTCACTCACCCACAATTTATAGTTTAGACCTAGATCAGGAAACGATCACCTCTGAACCAGTAACTGAAATGGTATTACTCTCGACATGATGGAATTCATGACCGTAACAGATTTATATGCGCACCAATCACCACAAGCTCGGAGATTCTTTGGCTGCCGGGACTCGAACTCGCTACATAAGAGATATATTTTTATGTCTGATTCCTACCAGAAAACATCCCTAATTTTCAAACCCTGCCTTAGGGTGACACTTGAAAAAGTCTTCAGACAGGACTCTTTTTCTATTTGATCCATGGTTTAACTTTTAACTTTTCTTTTAATTTATTTAGATTCTTTTTACTTTAGTAGCAACTAGATTGGCGCTCACTGAATACAGCGATAAATCTTTTTCTTTTTAAAAAAACTTTGTCTTCGTAATAATTTTTAGTCTGGATTCCCATTTCTAGTTTTGTTTCCGAAATTATTTTAATTAAGGTTTGTTTCATTTATATGTTTAATTTTATTAGGCTTTTTTGTTAACTTTTTGTAGTTTAATTATAAAATAATGTTTAGTATTTATTCCAAATAATTTATTTTTAGATTTTGTCTAAAAATTGGTTTTAATTGCATAATGCTTATATATAATATTTTTTTAATTCTTTTAATTGGCAAATTTTTGGAGCTAGATCAATTTTGAGAAGAAAATAATTCATCGTTCTTCTAAATATTTGCGCATGCGTGATCTGATAGTCTCGAACCAGCTCAAACGACGCATGTGTTATCTGATAGTCTCATGATTGTTTCATAGCGGTTTAAGCTGGTAATTGACTTAAACTAATCAAGACAATTCGTAAAAATTAGAGAATGAATCATTTGAAATTCAGCTTTTAAATTTAATTCGCGATAGATTGCTAAATAAAACAACCTTCTGCATTATTTTCCAATAACAAAAGCGAAAAATGGATGTCACAAAAGCGATAAAAAGACATTTCCTTGACAACACGTTTTCAGGCTTTAAAAATTTGTTATCAACGCATTTTGAAGCTTCAACTTGCTCAAACCAAAACAACCGCATTTTCTCACATGATTATGAAAAATCGGGTTTTTTTAGCATAATAATGCGATATATTTATAATATAGGGGATTAAATAATAATTCTAAAATATTTGAAATAATAGATTTTAATATTATATTAAAATATTTTTTCATGGCACTGTAAAAATGCGCTTTCGAAAAACAAAAGAACTCTGTAATGCCTAGTGTCTTTTATAAAAAGGGATACCATAAAAGACAATAAGGTCAAATATCACATCGAAATGAAGGACAGATTCAAGATGCCAAGTGAACAATGGCATCTGAGTGTGGTCGCAGCATCATTTGAATTACGAAAATTCTTATCAGCATATATCTAAACGTCTACAATAAGAGATTTAAAAGAAGACTTTCTTTCCAACAGCTTTAAGTCACTCGGCCAGTTCAAAAAGATCTCTGGAAGAGTCCAAACTCAGTAACTGTTCGTGTATCTGTCTCATGGGCATTCTGTGTTGAGGATTTCCTATCCAGCAGGCGAGCATAACACCATATATTTTTTCTGGACACTCAGGTGGACGTGGCAAAACCTTTTCTGTACTGCAACTGAGTACCTGAAGAATTGCAACACATTTCAATTAAATGTGCATAAAGCATTCTTAAATAAACTAAGAAAAAAATTATTTTTGCTTTGATGTTATAGAATAGAACAATGACCAAATAAAATAATTTGATTTGGTCTCTTTTGTTAGTCTATTTTGTTCTAAAGAAAAATTTAATTCATGAAAGTTAAAATCATACAGTTTTAAAAATCATTGTTGACTCATAATTTTATTTGATGAATTTATTTCAGCTCACTGTGACCTCTTAAAAATATCAGTTATCAGGAAAAGTGCCGTAGCAAATCTACAAAAAAAAGTGACAAATATATAATTTTATTATAATCCATATTATATGAATAAAAAAAAAAGATGAAACGAAACCTGAATTTGTAGTTTCAGTCTTGAGAGATCAGTCTCTCCCAGTCTTATATATATACACTGAAGTGACAAAAGTCATGGGATGACTGTTAATATCGTGTCGGTCCTCCTTTTGCCCGGCGAAGAGCAACAACTTGACGTGTCATGGAGTCCACAAGTCGTTCGAAGTCCTCTGCAGGAATATTGAGCCATGCGGTCTTTATAGACGTCCATAATTGTGAAAGTGTGGATGGTGCCGGAGTTTGGGCACGAACGGACCTTTCGATGATATCCAATAAATGCTCGATGGGATTCATATCGGGAGATCTAGGTGGTCATATCATGCGCTGGAATTGTCCGGAATGTTCTTCAAACCAATCGCGAACAGTTCTGACCCGGTGACATGGCGCTTTGTCATCCATAAAAATCCCATCGTTGTGTGGGTACGTGAAGTCCATGAATGGCTGCATGTGATGTGCAAGCAGCTGAACATATTCATTTCCAGTCAATAATCGATTCAGTTGCACCAGAAGACCGAGTCCATGCCATGTAAAAACAGCCCACACCATTATGCAGCCACCACCAGCTTGAA
>JAPMOQ010034666.1:0-30549 GCA_026543055.1 Argiope trifasciata
GCTGACTTATGATAACAAATTATTATTTACTCTATTTAATTATACAGATTATTGAAATAATATTATGTGATTGAAAAAAAATCTGCTATAAAGACGCAGGAAATGATATCTGATTCAGGAAATGCATAATTAGTTTCATCTTACTTGAAATGAAATACAGTAAACGGTAAGACATTTGTTATCACTTCCCAAAATGCATTCTTTTAGAGGCAGTATAAAAATGTTAACGGAAAAACGAATCATGACATTGAACTAAATCTATGAAGTGGATATTATTTCGGTTTATAGAAATGTCTGAATCATTAACAAATTATTTTCCTTTTTTTCATATTAAATTTGCATTTTTTTTTTAATTTTTGATGTTTGTAAAATATGTAGAATACCTAATATTTTCATATTTTTTTAGGTCAATCTAATATTTATACATAAATAAAAGTTCCTTTTAATACCAAAATTTCATTACTTTATAAGTTCAAAACAAAAACAATTATATTAATGAATATGGATTCCAGGAAAATGATTTTAAAATTTTTATAAATCAATTGAATGGGTGTTTCAAAAAGGGTATATTATTGTATAATTTTACAATTTGGTGACAAAAATTAATATCACATTAGAAGTTTTGAAATTTGTTCTTATTAAAACCTATCGATGATCTTTTACAAAATTGTTTAATTAACCTTCAAGCGGGCTCGGCCGTCATACCAACATGAAAGGCCGCGCGTATTTCCCACATACGCTATAGTAAATTGTAAATTTTCAAAAGCGTAACTATTAAAATTATATTTTAAATAGCTTAGGATTAATAACTACAATCACTTTAAACATTTTTTAGTTAAAAAGAAGCAGAAACAACATAAACATAGATTGCGATATAAAATGACCTCAGGGTAACTGAATTGATTTAAGAATAATATAAATGAAATCGTCGATATTTTGACAGAGCAATTTGCAAATAAAATATAGAAGTGAAAAACTACAGAATTTATGTATAAAAATGAAAAAGTAATTGATATTTAAATATGAAAAGGAATAAAATAGTTTCATTGTTATTTCATTGCAGCGTTGCAATTTGTGCAAATGTGTTAAGTGTGCTCCAAACATATACATTTCTGTCAAATCTCACAACCGAACCTCGTGATTCTAGTCCGCTTTTCATTTTGGCAAGGTCCGCTTTTCATTTTTTTTCCCTGACGTCGCATCTTCCCCTTCTTCAATACCTAGTTCTGATTTTCTCTTCAGCACCTTTAATTTTAGCTCACTTTTTAGAGATGTTGATGTTTTTTTTCAACATTTTCCTTCGTAAGTGCGTTTGCCAGCTGTCACCAGCCTAAAAAAACGTGTTTAAAACAAAACGAATTTATTTATAAAATCATACACAATCAGATGTGACAAAAACTTACATGAATGGTCACGCGTATCTCTAAAATACAAATATCTGATCGGCTGAGACCTATTAACGCCACACATTTATGACGAAAACTGAGAGTTGGTCAAAGGGAGGGGGACAAATAGCCAAATGCAGGCGTTCCCAGTGCCCCCAGATCTGAAGGTATAAAATGAAATTCATCTCTAGTATATATCTCTCATACGTGCGCCCGCTGGAAGGTTAAAAATATTCATCCGTACTTTAATTAATTTCGTGTCATATGTTTATTTTATTAATGTATGATGTCAAAACAAAATTAATTGACTGTATTTTTTGTAAAATTTTAGCATTTTACTATTATTATTAAGTATCTCTGATATAATTCTAGGAAAGCTGAAAGGTCTGAAAAGACATCCCACAGGAGGTATGACGAATTTTCCAGACTCCTGAATATAATTGCGAAATTTTTCTTCCTTTTGTTAAGCCGTATTTATTGCTTCTTTCCGTTGAAAAATTTTAGTTAGGCATGCTCCTTGTTGTTTGGAGCATGCGAAGATTTCTGGGAATTCTGTCTGAGAACACATTCGCCTCTCACCCATCAGCTAAACGTAGTATATCTTTCATTGCTGTTTCTGAGAGTGAAGAAAAATTTCTCGTATCTTTGAACGGGAAACTTGAGAACTTCAGCACTCCGAGATTCTTGGACTTGACAGGATTGTTTTGGAGTTAATTGTAAATTAAAATGTAATTTTTTAGAACTGGAATGTAAATGGTGTAACAAAGAAAACCAATGAAGTTATGTAGTTTTAGTTTTATTTATTGATTTTCAAATATATGAATATTTTATGTATATAATCATAAAATAAAGATTGTAAATTGAACATTAAAAAATTAAAATTATATTAGAAATGACTGTATATGTATTTATAATCATATGATGCTTGAGATAAGTAAAAGATGAAAAAGTTGCTGCGTTCTCCATTCATCAATATCATCGCTTATAAAAGGTCAACGTGGGTAGCCAGACAGTCTAATAGGGTTTTAAATATTTGTAATTCCTACTATATTCGATTCGTAATTAGCTTATACAGACTGCACTTCATAATACAGCAATGAAGAATTTTTTTAAATGCCACTGCCATAAAATTTATATAATAACTGTGGTAAAGAAACTGTAAGAAAAATTAAAGTACATTATCTGATTGAAAATTATATTAGAATAAATTTAATTCTCAATTAGCGTAACTAATACGTGAAAGAAAAACACAGATACTACAGGTAATCTAGAGAGCTCAAACTTTACACAACCGAAGAAAAAAATTGGTATTTAGCTTTACTTTTAGGGTCAGATTTTTGATTCAGTTCCTACAGAAATAAATTTAACAAATTATATAAAGTTTCTATTATATTATACATGGACTTGAGCTAACTATTTATCATTGTTATTTAGATTTTTGTAATTTGATTCTATATTAGGATGGGGCAAATCCCTCATTTCTGAAAAAAATTACTTGAAGTAAAAAATGCTGTTTTAGGCATAAATGAGTGTATAAATTCTCAAAATGTGCATTTTTAATATGATACAACTCCAATCGTATCACTTTTAATAAATACTTTTTTGTGACTTTGTGATATGGTATTAATGGAAACTGTTTCGATTAGACCTATACTGTATGGTGGAATATTAGCGAGGGTCAGATATATTAATGACATTGCAGTATTTATTCTTGATTTTATGGATGGATTATTCGTAATTTTACTTCTATATTTTCTATATTACTTCTAGGTTCAACAAAATGTTTTCCGTCTCATCATACTTCATTTACACAATACTAATTAAACAAAGAGTTTTTAGAACAAATGGTTTCACACATAGTTCAGAGGATTTTTCCCTTTTACCGCCTAATTTAATGCCTATGGAATTTTTGTGGAGTCTTTTAATCCTAAATATTTATTTGTCCCCTTTCTAAAGTACAGAAAATTACATCAACGTATTCAAGATGGATGTCGAGATTACATCGACGAAGAATTTGATCAATTGCACAGAAGTGATATCAGTTGAATGCAGTTCTGTATTTGCATGAATCCATCTTTATTATTATTTGAGATAACGAATGTTGTAGGTTACGGTATTCCACTTGCAGGTCAAAATCCGATTGTTTTAATAACATTTGTACTTTTTAGATATATTGTAATTTGATGTCACATTTCTATAGAGATCTTAGTTTAATATAAATTAAATAAATTTCAAAAAATTCGGTACTTATTTAAGAACGTATCTGTATGATTTTTTGTATCATATTTTCCATCGGTAATACTTAAAACTTTCAAATTCAAATGACATCGTTATTGCAACTGTTTTAACTGTTGTATATATTATATAATATTAAGAACATATATTATTCATATAAGGTATAATATGTTATCAGATGCCAATATTCTGTAAAAGGAATAACTGATATTAAAGTTCTCTATTTACCTTATGCCTAAATATTGCATATGAATCTTGTCTCAGAAATTGGGCGAACTTTTACTCTTAATTAAACTTAAACCCGTCACTAATCTTGAACAAGCTCTTAAACAAGCGCTAATGAAATGTTTTAAGTTTGTCAACATTCTCCTCTTCACCTAAGTATAAGACGTGTTTAAGGAAGTTTAGAGAACTTTCGATACCGATCGAAGAGTATTTTGCTTGTAGACAGAATTATAAGAGCTTCACTGTAGAATGAAGGATGAACAGTTACTTCTGATGATTTATGCCAAGTTTATGGCAGATAAATGTTTAATGTGATGAAATAAAATTGTTTACATAAATATATTTTTGCATAAAAAATATTTTAGCTAACATAAATAGAAAAATGAATTTATGAAGGAAAAAAACACTTTTAGAAGCTCATTACTGGTATACAAGACTTTAATAAAAAATATTCTGAAATTCTTTTGATACTTAACTCTCTCTCTATATATATATGTGTGTGTGTGTGTTTGTGTGTATTTGTGTGTGTGTGTGTATATAGACATTGTATGAATGAGTATTAAAAGATATTTCTTTCAATATTATATCTTAATATAATCATATAGAGTGTATTTCAACTGAAATAAAATATAATCAATATCCTCGGCGAACCATTAATTCGCCAAAGATGGCTAGCATATAAATATGCACATGCTTTTATATAAAATTGAAAGCGTGGCTAATAATAAAAATCTATAAACATAGAAAAGTTCTAAAATTTCTTATTCAAAGAAAAACAGAACCAACTAAAATCCTTATGCTTAGAAATGTGAGATTTCGAATATTTCCATGTGTGAAAATGTTTACCTTTCTTGATATGTGGAATCCTATGTCTAGGAAGTTGATGGATTACGAAATTCTTTCTTGTTTAAATATTTCCCTAGATGCTTCGGATACTTTTAGAAAGCTTTTGATTTATTTATTTTTATTATTTCTCAGTCTTGAATCATGCTTTCTAAAATGCAACAATTTGAATATCCTATAATAACAAATTAAAACGTTATCAAAATAATTTCATAAACACTGGTATCTTATAATGTATAATTAATTGTTTTTACTTCGAGAAAAACTGATAAATTGTTTATGTAATATATATATATATTGTTTTCAAAGAAAATATAAATAATTTGAATAAACTAACAACAAATAATCTTTGACATTTAGATATTTTATTTTAGATGCAACAATTTACTAGACACTAGTGTATAAAATTCACTAAACAAATTTAATCTAAAAATTGTTAATTCAATTTGACAAATTATTGTTATCTGCTCCCATAGCTGATAAGAATAAATTATTACTTTTCATTATTTGAATACTCGATGAAATGATAAGCATTTTAAATTTTACTGCTATTTATTTTATTTAGACATTTTATTGTATTTCATATTTATCTTCAAATAATTTTCCATTGGTTTTAGAATAAATTTACTAAAAAAAATGTGACGTCTCTATATTTCTCTATTCCCTTTTAATTTTTAATTTATTCTTTATTGAAGCTTTAGCATGTTAATATAGATTGAAGTAATAATCATGTATCCCCTAGGAATCAAATAATACATTAAAATTTGTAATGCTTTAAAAACTCCCAAGAGTCATTTTAAAGAGATTATTTGGAATTGGACGAAAATACTGCTATCTGAAACAAAGCAGTGCATATTTGAGGAAATATTCAAAATATCCATTGTATTTAAATGAAATTCAACATGTTTATACGTAATGAAAAATGAAGCAATAAAATTATTTTTTACTAAAATTATCAATAAATCATAGAAATATGTTTTTTGAGTAAAAACTAAGAGATCCCGTGAGATGATTAGTCTGAACAAAAATATTTAAGATAAACGAAATCCCTTTATTATTTGTTATTGATTAATAATATTTAGTAATTTCTCCCTATATCAAGCACTTGCATTATATAAAGAAATGTTGAAAATACCAAGTTCAAGATTTTAAAAAAAGTACTTCTAAAGAAGGTAGCAATCGAATCATTTGTCTCTTTAATAGATTCACATATAATTGCATATAAAAACATTATCTTTATTTAGCTACTTATAATTATATTTTTTTAGCTAGCTGTTTTTAGCTATTTATTATTGGCTATTTTTCTTATTTTTTGGCATTATTCAGCTTTTGAAGTTTAGCTATTGGTAAAACTATGTATTCCGTAGAATTGCACAATTCTTACAATATTTCATCGAATACCATTCAATAAATTTGTTCTAAATATGATTATGAAAAATCTCAACACTTTTTTTAAGATAGCAATTGCCACTTTTATTTTCGCAAAAACAACGTATTTGGAGAGAAACTCAAATTGAGAAATTTTAAAAGATGATTATTCAGTTTTTTAATTTACATCTGCAGTTCTATTCAAAGCAAAATAAATAGAATACCATTTCCAAAAGAATATAAAATTTGCATATAAATAAAACACACCATATATGAAAAAACAAAACTTTGAAATGAGGAAATTTGTTTACTTCATTTGCTAGTGTTTTAGCATAAATGCATTTGTCATATGCCTATTACTGAAAAATAGATTTTAATACAAAAATATGTGTATAATAAGAAAAAAGATATTTATAAAATGTATTAAATGTTATATTCAAAACTCAATTGACAATATTTATTAGATGTCGATCAAGAAAACGAAACTCAAGAAAAAAAATCGATGCATTATTTTCTTATTACTATAAATTAATATATATTTCCCCGAGACTTTTCGTTATCGTAAATCATCAGTATCTTTATAAAAAGGAAAATGGAATAAAGAAGAAATAAGGAAAGATAAAGATAAAATAGATATAGAAAAAATAAGGAAAGATAAAGATAAAATAGATATAGAAAAAAAGATTAGCTTAGTAAAGAATAAAGAAAGAAAGATAAAGAAAAAAAATAAAGATGAAAATAAAGATTAAAAGAAAAAAGATAAATAAAAAAATGAAAACTAAGATAAAATAAAGATTATTAAAAGATAAATAAAAAATAAGATAAAGATAAAAATAAAAATAAAGAAATAAAAGAAGATATAAAGAAACATAAATTTTAAAAATTAAGATAGATGAAAACAATAAAAAATAAATAAAGATAGAAAATAAAAATAAAGATAGATAAAATAGATTATAAAGAGAAGTAAGATAGATTAGAAAGATCAATTTATTAAATTTAATTTTAATATTGTGGGTTGCTCTTAAATTGTAATTTTTATCATAACGCTACTCAAAACTATCTTATATCTTTAGTTTCAAAGAAACCACTTACATTGTATTAATATCTCAGTAATTTATCTATATCTAAATATAAAAATTCATAAATATGTGATTATATTGTGGAAAAGTCAGATCTTACAAGCATTATAAACATTTTTTAATAAAATGCTATAACATACATAGACTCAATTAAAACTTTTATAAGTTTTCAGGAATTCTCAGGATTTAAAATATGTTTCCGTTTAAATACCGAAAGCTTTTTCATAAAGAATGATTATGAGTGCCATATATGTGTCTAGGCAGCTTCATTTATGTTCAAACGAAACTAATGAAATGCCTTATTATTAATACCCCAATTTTGAGGGAAGACCTTAAAAGTCAATTTTGTCAAGTGCGATATAAATAAATATATTCTGAAATCCACATAGGAAACTAACAATATTAAAATATATAGGATATTAGAGAAAAAAAATTAAAAACATGTCGCTCAAAAATGTGTTAAAATTATTTTATTGAGAATAAAAAGCAAAATATTTAAAAATGAAAAAAAAAAAACCCAGCTAAGGTATATTTAAGAAAAATAATTACATCTTTAACGATAACGTATTCCATGTTTCAAACAAGGCCATTACTATGCTTTATTCATTCTGATCTGTGCATATCAAGTATATATGATGTATATTTCCTTAACGTGTTACATGATGTATAATATAGACATTGCAATAAACGAAAGTGTTTCAGATGACAATTTATTCATGTCTGATAAATCCCAGTTTTAAATAAAATGCAGTGATTACCTACTTTATCCAAAAATTCTTTTACTTCGTCAATAAGTTTCACTCACGTTATTTAAATATTAAATATGCTCATTGAAAATTACTTTCAAATAATATCAGAAGAAAATATATGTACTCCGCTAACTATTTTCTATGTCCCTGCTGAAAGTTTATTAACATTTTTAAATAAATTCTTTGTTTAAAAATTTGGTTTAAATCCTGTCAACCATGTAAAATACATCAATAAACGAAAGCAAAATATTTTCTCTCTACGATTTTAACTTTAAAATAAAGAATAAAGAAATTAGATCTATTTAAATAAAATATTATACTCAAAATATCAAATAAAATAAGCATTTCTAAATTACTAATGACGCAACATACAGAATATGATATAAATATTATTTCGTTTTCTCTTCTAAATTGAATTTAATTTTATATTTTGAATATATTTCATTATTTTTTATTTGTATAAATTTAAATTGAATAGTGAATGTTGAGGAGAATTTAATTTCTGTCAATTTGCATCAGTAACGCATAAATGCATTGTAGCATTTGTGAATATATTATCATATATTTTAAGTAAAGATTATTTTATTCTATGTATACTGACAGACACCAAATGGTCATTCTACGAAACCACAGTGAACGTTCTGAACGTCTTTATATCAGAGTGTAATTCCTTCTTTTTTAGGCCAGTGTGATTAATTGAATACTTAGAAAGGTGTTGTGTTTGTCAGATACAGGCATTCAGATAGATTTTGAATACAAGGAATTTTTCGAAAATCTTTAAAATATGATCAACCACAAATTTGCTTGATAGTCGGCAGCTGAGTCATTTCTTATTTATCATTCCATTAAGAACACGGAATATCATTGCGGAATTTAAGGCATCCGAATACGTTAAAAACACTGGTTATCGACCACATTGTCGAATTTTTAATAATATTATTATTTCGTGTAGTTCAGACTTTCCTCTTCCCAAAATAGTTTAGCTTTTCTTGGAAAAGAAAGGCATGCCGTATCATCCAGAGTCATATATTTTTCAGATTATATTTGTCTTTAACTTCAGGTTTTCCAAAACTATAATTTCTATAAAAATTCTCCACCGTTAACATGATATCTAAAAAACTAATATAGATATTTACGTAAAAATTTCAGCGTGTGTTTTAAATAATAGGGATAATGAAATGAACCAAAAGTTTTATTGTTGGTGAAATACTTTTTCATTTATAGATGTTTTTGGAAAAATTAAGTTGTAAATGTATGGAAAAAATGCATATATACGTATATTTTTACCCTTATCTTCATTGAATCTATAAATGTTTCTCAGCTTTTGGTTCATTTCATGCATCATTATATTCTATAACTTGTGCAGAAAGAAAAATAGCATTACAATTTTGTGTAGAATGCTAACCGTTTTGGTTAAATTTCATTAAAATTTAATAAGGATTTTTCTATTTTTCAAAATATATTGTTCTCAAATAATTTGTTTTTGTATTCATTGCATTTATAATTGACAATACATCTAAAAACCATAAATAGTCTTTAAAAAATATGATTTTTCTAAACTTTTACTTTGAACGTAGTCGGATACCTTAAGAGAATAAAGGATTTTTTTTTGAGAAACTCCGGCGTTTCAGCATTATGAAGTACCTAGAGGAGAAAGATTTAAGAATAAATGCGATCAGTCATTCAGTCTTATCTATGAAATATAGCAAAATGTTGTGTGCTTTCTGTGGTCATTCTTGTACGATGAATATCTAGTTTTTATTATATAAGAGTTTTTTAATTTTGTTTTATTGTGATCTTGTATCCACTTCGCTTTGATCTTAAATATGTCTGTTAAATAATGAATTACAATCAGATAAAAGAAGAGTTGTTTATCTTTTTCAGAATCAATTCCTTTCTATATAAATGCAATTTCTTATTTTATAGTTGAAAGGAAATTGAATGAAATCAGTAAAGGATTCTCCTTTTCATTTTTTATTAACATAATTTTTATTTATTTTTCCAATCATGTTGGTCATCTTGGAACTCTTGAAGTAATATATTTCTATCTGTAAAATTAAAATCAAATGAAAAGAATATAAAACAGTTTGAAAAGTTTTACCAATCTTACAATTTGCCATCCAAGAACATTGGAAATCATGAAATGTGTGTCTTTCACAAGTTTCTGTACATTAGCGATTACTTGCACAAGAAATTCAAAACATCTTAAATCCATAATTCTAAATGCAAAATTAAAAATCTTTCCTCTAATTACACCGACGGAACTTGCTATGGTCAGTTTAGCAAATCGAAGTTGAGAATACGTCTTCTTATCCTTGATTAATGAGTTCATCCATTCCTAAATCTAATAAGAAAGATCCCTTAAGAAGAAGGAAATGTATTGATTTCATCTTCAATTGACTTTACATTTAATTCTGGCTCTAACAAGGGAAGAGGTGAAATTTGAAGAATTACCTAATTAATAAATGGTTCTGATGGAATTATTTATCAAGAATCGGAGAAATTGCTTAGATTCTTAAGATAACATATTTCAAAATACAAATCATTTTTGCTTTTTATGTAAATTCCGTTTGATTGAAATTTATTAGATATTTCACATTAATATGCATCCAATGACCATTTTTTGAAATAAATAGCATATGAGGCACTTGAAAAAGAGTAAGATTTTACTTTATAAAATTCAAATGTTCCACAAAATAAATTAACCTCCCATTTTCTTTATAATGCATTACAAATAATCTGATGAGTTGTAAATTGATCTGAGATGTTGTAAATTGTAATTCCATTTGCTGTGTGGCGGACATAGTCATTTTTATGAATATCATATGCGACAACCTCTTAGAACAATGCATATATTTATCAAGGCACATAAATATCTACAAAATATTGATAAACTGATCACTAATACTGTACAATTCAAGATAGCAAGAATATGTTTTCTTAGAAGACTATTCTTCCCTATAAAAAGTTCTTTTTTTAAGATTCTCTTTCCAAGGCAATCTAAAGGAATCATCTTTACCTTTCCAAACTACCTAGAATTTAATTGCAGGTTGGAACTGTGTCTATAGATAGCAAGCGCCAGAATTAATATCAAAATGTCCGAGACCCTTTGATTATTTTTCTACGGGAATATTTTCTTGAGGTTATCGCGAAAATGCGCAAAATTCCATTGAATATTTATTCCCATTACATTTTAATTCCATATTAAAAAAACGGCTCTGATTATTGTATAGCTAATGGTTGTAAAACTAATCTTCACTAGATATAGTTATAAAATAAGAACTTCAAAACAAACTTCACTGCCTTCTTTTCAAACAAACGGATAAAATTCCATGTAGATACCACTTCACTTTAAAATGAACTTTGAATAAATATTTATTTATATATTTATACTTTGAAAACTTAATACATTTTTGAAGATTATTTATATTTTAAAAAATACAAAAAGACAGAATAAATTCAGTAAATACTTAATTTTTAATATTTCAAAAGAATAGGAACAATTTAGAATTTCTCTGAATTTGCATTATAAAAAAAAAAAAAACTTATATATACATAGATATGGATACATTGTTAAGACAAATGAATTTATGCATTCAGATTTTCTGTAATAGGTAGATTTAAATGTGAACTTGGCTTCTAATTTACATTAATTCAATGTCATCATTTTGATGATAAAAAATGATGTTGGTAATGAAAAATATCACTTAAGATTGATAGTTAAAACTTTGATAAGAAAACATGATAAGAAATTGAAATAAGAAATACTTTCCTAACGCTTTTAGTATATTAGAATTTCAAAATTTAATGCATAGATTTTTATTCTCGCACTGATGTGCATAAAAATACATTAAATATTTGGCAGAAAGTTTCCTGTAGGAAAATATTTTAAGTACATGTAATTTTTTTACTCAGAAAATTTTTAAAAACTCCCAATTACTGAAATAAACCATTTAACATGAGCTCCTTAAAACTTTTTGTTTCCCATGAATTATACTATGTTGATGTTAATTTACATAAGATAAAATAATACCTGTATTTTCATTTGAATATGATTTTTACATGTGACTTATAAGGAATAATATCTAAGTAAATAATGTAATACATTTCATAATGTAAAAAAGAAAACAGAAAATTTTTAATGAATAAATAAAAAAATAACTGAAGAATATTTTTAATTTTTTATCTTATATATAATAAGATGCCATGAAGAAAGTCGAAAGCGAAATGGCTAAGGAATAAGTCAACTATATTAAAATAATAATAATAACTAATTATTTAAATTTTATTTGCTAAGAATGCACTTCACAAAATAAAAAGAATCAATGAAAGATTTTTTAAAAAACTTTTTTTTTTCTTCCTTCTTCGCAGCATTTAGAGAAAGACACTTTTTTTTTCTAATATTTTCTTATTTGTCGTCAGTTTTTGTCATCGACGGCAATTAATTTCTTTCTTCATTTTTCATAAACGTTATAAAAATAAGTGTAAATAATGAAATTACTTCTGTTTAAGAAATACACAAAGCTTACTATTCAAATCATTGATTTTCATTAGTAATTGCTCTATTCTTAAGCATTTGTTTGATTAAAAGAAATAAGAAATATTTAAACAAATATCCAATTTATGAAAGAATTAACAAATATTCAAGCATTTATCAGAATTGGGAAATATTTGACGAGTAAATTAAAAATTTGTTTGATATACGAATTAAATATGAAATACTTAAAATTTATGAAAGAAGAAATAATTACGCATTGCTTAGCTGTGTCTCGCTCAATTGTTAGATGTCACGTAACAGTGGCGTGTGAAAAATACCTGTCGAATAATATTATTCGGTAAATTCTAATTTATATTTACCCTGGTTTATTAGTTATCGTACATTTTGCTTACCTATTTAATATTTCGAAATTAATCATATTCTTTCTTTGTTTTAAAAATAATGTCTTTATTGTCAATATTGAGATTGTAAAATTTTGAGAACATTCTACATATTTTAAATTATTTGGCAATCTTAGACTTGAATTACAAATAAAAAATTGCCAAAGGAAATATAAATAGTTCATTTTTTTCTGGTATATATTTCTCATAAATATATCGCTTATAATTTATAATGAAATTTATTTTTACTTGTATGTCACGTTGGCAATAATTTTCATTTTATAATTTAAAAAATATATAAATTTCAAAACTAACTTAACCATTTATAAATATTCAGTTAATTTCTGGCTTCTCTATTGGTGAATTTGAAGAAGAAAAAAAAAACACATTTGATTTAAGTAATTTTTATATTGTCAGTTTAAAAAGGCTCTGGTGTAAAATATTCATTTTATGTTATTTGAATGTAATATTAGTTTCCAACTTACATGTTTTTAGTTAAAAGTTTTCAAAATTCAGTTGGATAACATGATACTTACAAAACAAAGGAAAGAAATATTGCTTATCATCTGTGAAAATAAATAATTTCGGAAGAATTATTGGTTATACTTATGATCCTGTTGTTGCATAACATGCAGGGTAAGGCAATTTTGATCTCGGACAAAGTCTTATGTGGAAAATTTGTCTGATACTTTCTTTCATTACAAAGATAGTCTATGCCAGAGATTTCTTTAGTTGTTTATTGAGTCAAGATTGAAAAGAGCTGTTTAAAAAGTTGGATTATTTTTATCTTTTTTATCTCGAAAACCAAACGTATTATGTTTTAAATTGAATGTTGCAATAGTTTTGGAAAAATTTTGGTAAAGTATTTTTCTATTCGCTAAAATTTAAAGATACGAATGCGAGCTTAGCTGTCGCAAAAGCGAAGATAGACATAATACGTCTTGTTATGTGTTTCGATTCAATCGAACTGTCTGCATAAAATCAAAAGGGCTATTATCTCCTCTCTTTGTAGTATATCTATAAATTGTGTCTCATTTTAGATTTTCTGAGAAGCGGAAGATGATAGATTGACCATTTTCAAACATTTAAAAATATGCATCAAAACGGTACACCAGCATTCAGTTGTTGAGTTTGTTGATTTTTCAAGTGATAATGTTTAATACACCGAAATTGACAATATTTAAAACAATGAATTTAATCGAAAATCACAGAGATTAAAAGTTCTTGCACAAATATTATATTTAGAATTCATTATTATATATTCAACTGCAGCATGTTATTATGTGCATAGATGAACACTGAAGTATAAGGTTGGTGATTAAAAACTTTTTGATACACGAATCCCTAATGGCCTTTTAGCAGAATACTTAGATGTGATTCCAATGGATTAAAGGCTTTGGAATTTATCTGAAATTTGAATAGTAGGCATCAAATTCGCAATATTTGTCAGAATCAAAAGATGGTTTTAAACTTTAAATTATACAGATTATTCATCCATTATCACATTCGGCATCATTATCAACGATCCCCTGCCTGGAATACGTAATAGTTTGTGAAGGTAGACAAATTAAAAATTTGTGATTTCAATTATTTTTTCTTCGTTATCTGCTTTGTATTGCCTTTGGTATAATGTTATGTTATTTCCTCCATTTTTCGTCATTAATGTGTGATATTATCTTGATTACAGTTTCCTTCAAATGCCCAAATAGATTTGTCAAAGAAAATAGTAAGTGATGTCCTTCGAAAGTCTCGACATGATCTTAAACTAACCATAATCTTGAAATTCAATTCTCTTAAATCATCATAATCTCCATTGCATAAACAACAATTCTTGTTATCTCCTTTCTATTGATTGAACGAAAATATCTCTAATTGGATGATTTATATACCAGAGTAATTTTTATAACCATTATCTGTATATGTGTGAAATTGCTCTATTATCAATTTAAATATCAGAAATATTTAGACGAATTTCAGCTTTAGAACTAAAACCAAATGTTTTTATATCTAATGTTAACACTTTAGTTTGCTGAATGTTTGAGTTAGCTATACGATCCTGCATTAGCATTTAATCTGTAAACTGATAATCTATATTAGTTTCATTTGATTAAATTTTTTCCTATGATACTCTTAGCTGATCTTACCAAACTTAGAGTATATAATTGGCAAGCTACACATATTATCTGACTGCAAATACGGATGCTTATCTGGATATTCCCCATAATTTTTTGCTCCTAGGATTACCATAGTAAACTCAGATTTCCTTGCTGATCACAATATAGAAATCCTTTCTAACTATTCTAAAGTAAGGAAAGGCCTTTCAATATCTCTTGGGTTCAACTCGTATCCCAATTTCCTTGATCCTGAATATTTCCCAAAAATTTTAGTCATTTGAAATTGCTTATTAATTCAATCCTAAGAATTTTTTTATTTAAATTTTCTTGAATTTGGCGAGAGTCTTCATCAATACTGCGATCAATTCAAATTTCCGATTTTTTTTTCTTCAGTCTACTACATATCTGTTACCACCGTCAAATCCATCTCTCTTAAAGTTTAGAAACTATTCCAGACATGTTTTTTTTAAACTTGAGAAGACTCACCATAACACTTGAACGCAATCAGTTTTTTCCCAAATGGAAGCAGAAAATCAAATTTGCTCGAACATTGATATCTTCCTTCGAGAATATATTTATCATGCAAGCAAAAATTCCCTAATCTAATTTTATTGTAATTTTGACTGATGGCTTACCTTACTACGTGATATTTTTGATCTGCCCTTGTCGTTGCAACCAAATATTTAAACAAAACGGATTAAGGAAAGTTGTACGCAAAATAAAAACTTTATCTCATGAATTAAGATATATAAGTACTATATTGTCTATTATTTGTATTTTTAGAGAACGACACCATTTCATTTAACCCTTTTTAGCCTAAAATCTACATTTTTACATTGCATAAAAACATTAAGGAAATGGCAGCAGTCAATTTTGTGTACAAAATCATTTAATATAATACGTAATTTTTTATTAATAAAATTAAAATGCTTGCTTGATTCAAAAATGCAATGCCCATTTAGAATTTGTTCGAGAGGAAATCATATTCACATTAAATTGTAATAATGGAACTAGAGTTTCAATCTTTGTTTGGCTTTCCTTTTCCGTTGGTATTTCAAACAATTCAAACCCTGAAGAAGCTGAGTCTCATAACAGGAGAAAATCCTACTTTATTTCCAGATCTATTAAGGATTATTTTTGCTCTTAAAGATGAATACAGGCATGTCAAAAGGATTCCGTTTCTTTTATAAATTTAAAAGAAATCTATAAACAGAAAAAAAAGAGAAGGGATAAATTATTGGCAAGGATTGCGGGTTTAACCGTGCCTCATCAATCGGCTGTTACGTTAACTGTTATCTGCACTTGCTGCGGTTAATTACTTGGTGTTATGAATTATGACGGAGAATCCCATAACTACCGATCCTTAATGAGAAATAGATGAACGTGGCATGAAAGATCATTTATCTTCTGTTGCTTTAGGAATGTATCTGGCCCTGAGAATCCTAATAAGCAAGATGTACAATTTTTTGCAACTAGGAAAATGTTTCTAATTTTGAATATGCTCGGAATTATGAATCACAGCTTAAAAACTACTAAAGAAAGTGAAAGATGCTTCGTGTTAAATCTGAATTCATTCAAAGGTAATTTAGTTAAACTGGAGAACATATGAACAAAGAAAAATGTGGTATAGCAAGGTGAACCTGGAAAAGTAATGAGAGAGCTTATTTAATTTAAGAATATCACTCCATATATATTCTATTTAAAATTCGCCCAAATGCCCTTACTTTACTTGAGGTATCAACTTAATATGTTCGCTAGCATATATGTGTAGAAAATTTGATGCTGAAAAAAACGAAAGGAAACTGTTCAATTCAAGTTTTAATCTGCACATCGCTAAGAATTATTTTAGTCATTCCATAAGGAAATTGAGGCGTAATGTCCATTGTAGTATTTCAAGATAAAAAGGCATATTGTCAGGAAAGGACAAAAATACACTTATACACCTGATAGGCAAATTATTATAAAATATACACACATAATATATAATTATCATAATAATGTGCTAAATAAAAATAGGCTGTAAAAGCGTAGATATACAATGAACATTTTAATGATTTTGAAAACAATTTCATGGTTGAAAATTATGAGGTACATTTCACAATAGCCCTAGTGTTGCTTTACAACGGGATATTAATATAACTAAACTAAACTATACCGAAAGCAATTTCATCTCAAAATTATAAGTTCTCATACAATAGAACAATTTGGGATAGAATGTCACATTCTGAAAAAAAGGATAAAAATACTTATTTCTTTATATCCGTATTTATTTGCTTACATTCTTATTAAATGCTTATTTACTTATATAAATATATAATACGTAAATATCAGAAAATGATCAGAAAAAATAAGTCGAAAAGCGAATTACGCATTTTGGTCTCTATATTTCTAGCAATTATTATAGTGAGTTGTCAAGGAATATTCCGTCAAAAAATTGTGAGCTTTTAAACTTTAGAACATTTCAAGATGGAAGAGCATGTCGTCAGAAAGAAAGGTGAAAATTAAATATATTTGATACTCACTTTTATAAAAAAATTCATGTTTTTTAGAGGAAGGTTTTAATTTTTACGAAAGAAAAAGATTGATATATTCAATAATGACTAAAAATGAATTTGCAATATTCTGTAAAAAAATTTATAATGAATTTATTTTGATAAATTCATAAAGAAAAATAAACACAATCTCTTTTTAGAGTATTCACGGCAATAGTGACGTGGAGGTAATTTTGGTTTCAGGAATTAACAAACTCCGTGAGGTTAATGTAAATTGTTACCACGTTAAAGAATCTATAACCCAACTTCATTACACTGATGAAATAAATAATTTTTCATGAATGAGTACTGATTAAGATGTTTTTCTTTTAAGATATCTGTCTTTTCTTTCCTAAGTTGTTTTTCCTCTCTTGATCTGAATATTTAATAGTTGGAAGAATTCGAAATAGGATAATTGGACAACTGATTCTGCAGAATCAGTAATCTGTTATGAACTATTCTATAATTTCAAATAGTGGTAAATAATCAAGATCTTGTATAAATCTGAATTCATCTCCAGATTTCTTCTCCAGAATACTGTAACATATGCATTGAAAAACGAAAAACGCATACAAAAATGCTCCGTTTCTTTCATGACACATGTTAAAAGGGCTTTTTCTTTTTACATACAGCATTATTAGAATTAAATCTAAAAAGGAACTAATTTAAGGTTTTATTATTTGAATAAACTTATTATTTGATTTCACTAGAGATCAGGAGAAAGATAGGAAAGACTATTATAGTTCTGGAAAATTTAGCAACATGCTGAAAGAACAGACAATTCAGAATATTCTACTTTTCAAATAAAGCTTTTTAAAGGTATTTTAAATCAATATTGTACATTACTGAAAGCAAGAATATATTTGGTTAATAGTACATTAAACCGATTTATGCTTTAGGTTATTACATAACATACAGAATAATTGGTTTGATAAATAAATATTTCATGTAGAAAATAATAAAGTGGCAACTGCTCATTCGCTTGGTTTATCGTTATGTATAATATCAACATAATAATTTATACATAACTTAAATTTAATGGATTTCTCAGCAAATAATTTTTATACTTCATAATTAAATCACATTATTTTAAAAGTCTTATATAATATTGTTTATTGTGTTATAATTGTGATTGTATTTTTTATTTTGTTTATATTGTTTAATGACATAATTTTAATTTATCTGATTCAAAAATGTTAACATATGCATTGTCCATTATAACTATTCGACATAGACTATACTGTTGAAATCCAATAATGCTTTCATGTGCATTTAGTTTTATAATAAGAGGTGGAGTTGAAAATATATTTTAATAACCACATTTTTTTTGTGTTTATTGAATTTTTGAAATACTTTTTGATACTTTTATTTTATACTTTTGAAATTGATACTTTTTGAAAAAATATTTTTTAAAATTCTTTTTCAAAAAAAAAAAAAAAACTGTTTTTGCCGCTTTTTTAATGTTTGTCAAGAAATAGAGTAGGGATTTTTTAAAATTTAATTTACATATAATAACAAAAAAAGAAAATCTATATCAAATTCCTAATGTATATAAAAATGTAAGGATTACACATACATATTATATATAAAAAATAACAAAAAGGCAAACAAAAATTTCAAATAATATTAATATTATTTTCACTTATCACTAATTTTAATTTATTTTAAGAAAATAGGATTAAAAATAATCCACTGAAGGGTCACTAAATTGTTCTTATTTTGGGCTTAGTATTTATTACATGGAATTGGAAATCCTAGTTGCTGAGCTTGATTTTATATTTTTCATGGAATTGAATAACATATTCTAGTTTTTTTCATTTATGCAAATAACGAAAAGTCAGTTTTCAGTATCTTTGGATTTATAAGGTGTTCTTCAGATTTTCAAGAAACTTATGAAATGATTTTTCCATGGCTTCATTTAAAAAAGCATTATTCTGATGACTAGTTCATCACTTTGCTTTTCACAAGAATAAGTTTCCAAATACGAATCTGGAAGTATTCTAGACAATATATTTGCAAATAACTTAATGATTTCAGTTTTGAAGCTAAAGAAAGTACACTAAATTTCTTCACTGAACTAGAAATGTTTTGTGAATTTTACTAATAGAGCAAAAGAGCTACACATTCGACTTGTCTTCTTCCTTGAATTATTTCTTTTGTAGCATATAATAATTGCAAACTTATTTCAGTATTTAATTGTTTTTAACAAGAATTCAAATATACCTCCAGTTCTTAATAATGCGCCATCTCGTTGCCCTAAACCTTCAGCTGCTAGATGAATCAGTCCCTAGACTTCATAAAGTTCTAAACGTTCTCAAAGTGGAATAAAGCTTTATTCCACTTATAGGAATCAATACCATTCAATAGCGTGCATAATAATAATAATACTTTCAACCGTTTTTTAAATGTGATGAACTTAATTTAAAAATTGGCTTTGAAAAACCACCAAACCCTAACTACCAAATAAAGACTGGCCATTGATTCCGAAACTTGAAGGTAAATTTGAAAACAAATAATTACGTATTTAATGGCACTAACGACATAAAAGAAGCTTTCAGATTATGCATAAAATATGGTTATATATCAACTAGGAGAGAAGATAAAATATCCTTGTGGAAACTAATTTGCTTTTTATGAAAACTGTACAGATCAATAGACAGATCTGAAATAAGTTGAGCTTACCTCAAGCGATTAGTTGAACGAAATGATTTGACTTGGCAGCAGTTTACTCCTTATAACCACTGTTCATGCAAGTGATATTCTCCTGCATACTTTAATTGCATTTTTTGTTTTCCATTTTGCATTTTTGTTTTCATTCTCGTTTCCTAAAAAGTAAGGCATCTTTATCCGTGACTTGTCTTATTGGACCTTCCAATAGGCGTATTTTTTAAGAGTGATTTTTCCTTCATTCGTAAAAATATGATGTTTATTGTTTGAATAAATTATTACTTGCAGTGCAATACTGCAAGATAGCAATTCAACCATTCAAATAAATTCAGAGTCATAAGAATTTTTACTGTATTTTCCCATCTGAATTCAGAACTATTATTGATATAATATTTTTTATCTTAAATGTTTGGCCGTCAGGATACTCTGTACGTTTTAAAAAATTAATTCAAATTTTATTAAAAAATTAGGATATTGGAACTTACGCTTAATAAATCGTTTATTTCAAAGGCTCAAGAGTAGCATCATATTTCAGAATTTGTGCCTTTTTTCTGAAAAAATTTATTTTCATTCAAACGTTATGTAAAGGCTTGAGATAATATCTTAAAGGAAATATACATATTTAATAATAATTGGAGCATTATAATATTTAACTGACTATAAGAATTTGTTATGAAAATTTTAGTAATTCCAAAATCTCCTGCTACATAATTGTTTAAAAAACTAATAAGCTTTATATGCTTTCTGAAATTCGCAGTTGAAGATTGAATGAAAATGTATTATATTTTTTCTGTCTTCTGAAGCTAAGTATATTACAGCAATACACAGAATTAAAAGAAAAAAATATTTTGATCCATTTAACCATAAAAAGAAAATCTACAAATTAATAAGATTTTTAGCATGCTTTCATGATGCAATAGATGTTAATTAACGTAGTAATAGTGACGCAATTTGATATCAATATTTCTTATTTCAATTTTACACCTTCCCCTAATGGTAATAATCTGAAATAGTTCGAAATTCTTTAATTGGTCATTTAAATAATTAAAAGGGATTCATGTTTCTATTTACACTTTCAAATGCTTTTTATAAAATCTTGGCTGGAAATAATTTTCTCATAATTCTAGATAAGCTAAATATATGCGTTGAAATAAAGTATTCTAATGCGAATAATCGCGCAGAATTTTTATCACCTTTTATAAAATTATATTTATTGAAAGCGTTTCAATAATTTTTCTTCCTATCTATTTAAGATTACATACATTATTGAAAAAAAAAAGCATTTCTTAGTTACTGCAGAAATTGCGTTAAATGTTAAACATTTAACTCTGAAAATTAAAATTCCGTTCTCTTGTTTATAGAAGTAAAAGGTTTATGTATTTAAACAAATTTGAATGTATTACTTTCCTTGTTACGTATCTGGCATACTAAATTGTATTTTATGATTATCTAGTACCTACAATATTTTTGGTGGTTACTGTGTAAAACCTTAGAATTTAATTAAAATATAAAACCCCAAGTGTTAATCTCTCCAAAACTTTCTCGCATAAACTGTAATAAAGTTGTTACCTCTGAGAACAATTTGCATAATATTTGCGTATTATAGTTACAAAATATTCGCCTTTAGCTTGGATTTAGCATTTCTACAGATTTTACTGTCATCCCGGCGAGTTATTTGGATATTAATCCTTGGTATATAAATGTGGATGTGATTCAATTTTTTAAAAAAATTTAGATAATTGTACTATGCCTATAACCACCCCATAGGTGTAAGCAATAAGCTGACGGAGCTTCCTCACAATCGGGTCAAGTGTATAGGAAGACATAAGAGACATGTAGACAAACATTAATTTTTATTTATATAGATTTGAACAGTTATTTTTAATACAAAAAAATAAATATAATAATATTTTTTCGTAACTGAAATTCTGATCAAATTTAACCATGCAGATTTAGTTTCAAATTTGTACGAAAAGATATTCTAAAGTGAATTTATCTTTATACTGTATAATTTATGTTTATCCTAGTGCACTAAACTATTAATAAAGAATACAAATATTTTATAAAATATAATAAAGAGATTTAATCTCTGCAGGTTTACTTCATTTTTAAATAAACAATACTTCCTTTCCCCACGAAATATATTCTGCTATATGCTTCAACGAAAAACTGAAATTTACAGAGGTAGGAGTTATTTCATTCGGAAAACTGCAGAGTAGACGATCCTGAATTGCGGAATTTGTTTTGACGGAGCTGAGTCGTTTTTCTCCGAAAAGAATGAGAAAACAGCGCACCCAACTTCTTTAATACATTCCTGAATTGGAAAAAGATGCGATGCAAAAGAGGGAAGAAAAGTTCTGGATAAAAATCAAGAGACAGCTTTCATGGGATGGACTTTCCTTTATCTTTGATTCTATTCTATGGATCTTATATGAAAATTGTGTGGGGGAAGATATTTTTATCCTTAAATCATTAAGGAATTTTTCAGGCTTTTTTCGTTGATCCATTTATAGAAACCTTTCAGAAAATGCCTTCTTACATTTCCTATTTTTTCGATTTCAAAAGTCTGAATCGCAGAGAGAAAAATCAATTCTCAAACAATAAGATATTTTTCGAACAAAATTCTTTGCCGATAAACGATATTAATGCTTAATCTCAACAAATATATTAAAATTTGTGTTATCTCAAATGTGTTATGATAGAGGTAATAGAAATTTATTTTTGATATTAAAATGGAATAAAGCATGAAATGAAAATCCTTTTAAGCTTGTGGTGAGCTAAATGCCTTTAGTATCATTCTATATTCTGCTCTTGTATACTTAAAAAAACGATATTAAATTTTAGACTTATTTACAACCGATTAATTTAAGCATGCACTATAATAATTAACTACTTTGTATCATTAACCATTTATAAGATACAAATGTTTCATAATTATTTCTAGGAATTATCTTAATTTTAATTTTTTATGTATGTTAATTTTCCTGGTCTTTAATATCAAAGGTGGATTTCGGTATATTGTGAAAATAATTGTGCTTGTAATCTGTAGATACTGTTACTACCGAAAAAAAGAGAATACAGTTTCCGTGTAGATGAATGTCTGGTCATTCAATGATTAAATAGGTGCTTGTGTAAATATTAATATAAATTAAAATACATTTAAAATTTAAATAATGTACTAAATATCTGCTCAAAAAAGGCATCTTTACATATGTAATATTATAGAAAAATTGAAAGAAGAATTTTGAAACTCAATCTAAAATTCTTTGAAGAAAAATTTTCATATACACTAATGGGTAATTGCAGAGAAGGAATGCATTATTTAACATCAGAAGAACAAAGGGATAAAAACAAAATGTGGAAATGTAACACTCTATCGCAGCAAGACAAAACATGCATTTGCCTTTTTTTAACATCTTTTCATCATCTAACGGTCTTTGGAAGAAATTTAATGACATGCACTCGCAAGGAATTATTTTTACAATTGAATTATAGTTAGAATTGAACTTTATAGTTAGGAAGAAAACATTTTAGGAAATATTTAATTGACTCACAGAAGATTATTGGCATGTTTTTATAATAGCACTTGCATGATTTTATGAATAGTCATTTATTAATAATTATTAAAAAGGGGAAAATAATAGATTTTGAAATAAAGACCGTAGATGGGACGGTGCATTTCAATTATATTTGCCTAATATAGAGGGTTAATTTCCCTAAAGAATTATTTCTGCACTATTCGTGATCACATACTCTGTACCACTGTTTGCAAAAGATTGAAAATTTTATGCAAACAAAATTAGAAAGCAGTTTGCTTGATTAGTTTTACATTTATTCATGTCGATCCACACTTTATTCTTATACAATTTTCAATAAGCATTGTCATATCAGGGTTATGAATATCTCTTAAAGACAATACAATTATTTTCATCATAAGCTTCTAATTTCACAAGAAACTTGTTGGATTTCCACTTGATCGTTAAAATAAATTTGATCTGCTTTAAACAAGCTACTGATCGCTCGCACTACGCGTGAAAGTCTACTTTTCTTGACAGCGAAGCTGACACAAATCTTTTCCGCTTAACTTTCAAGACAACTGGAACGAGCTGCGTTCAGGGGTTAGGAAATGGAACTAATACTGACAATATTCATTTACCAGATGTCGCTGTATTATTTAGTGTTATTTGCTTCCTTTTTTCTACATATTTTAACTTCTCAATTACTTGTTTTGAAATGATAAAAAAGTTTTTCTTCACTCTTACGACAAATTTCTTTCAACAAGTGTAACTAACTGTTGAGAAAAATTCTAAATATATGTTATCTTAACTTTCTGTATATACCATAATCTTTTTCTTTTATTTTTCTCTATTTGTTTCATTTCTAAAACTCTACTAGGAGAAATAAATTATCGTTATTTGAAATGCTTTAAAGTATGATGAGAAAAATTGTATAACATATTTAAGGAGGAAAGTTTTTGTGAAATATGTGCATTTTATCCTGCACCTTAGAATATTAAGAAGATTCTTATAATCAAATCATAATGCATTTTTACTCAATCATTATACTTTAAATAGCGAACATGTAAAGATGCACCTTCACGTTTTCTATTAATTTCGCTTTCTTTAGACATAGAAGAATAAATAACTCACATTTATTTTAAATGATTCGAGATATGTAGAGAAAAATAGTATTATATATTTAAGGAATAAATCCTTTTCAGAAATATTTTCATTTCATCCTGCTGTTTAGAATACAAGAAAATGACTTATTATTAAAGCCTCATGAGCTTTTAATTAATGATAGTCCTTTAAATATGGAGACTTACTTCGACTGTATACAACAACAAAAATATTCATTTAAAATCAAATACATTGAAAATTCCACTACAATACTAACTTTATTTTTTGTTAGTGTAGACATTTGGTCAGAGTCTGTAAAATTTTACTATTATTAATATTTACGATGTTGTTAAAGTAGCAGTAAGCGTTTAAAGAATGTTTATCATCACTTTTTCTTAATCCCTTTTTCCCTATTCTTAATTTAAATCCCAACCATGGATACATTGTTTTATAAACAAGAACTCATTCCTTCTACTGGTGTCCATATTTGCCAGTTCCATTTGGGAATCTATAAGTTTTAGAAGTATTATAGTTCATAACTAGTGTTAACAGTGCCTACTTACTACGCAGACAAGGCTTAAAATAAATTCAGATTTCTAGCTTTCTTGTTGTGGGCTATTTCTTAAACGGGGAATGTATATATTTTTTCGGTAACAAAAATACTATCAGTATAATAATATAGCTATCGGATTAAATTTTTTAAATGATTGTTATAGCAGTAGGCATTAATTTTGGATGATATCTTCTTGTAATTGTATCCTGCATTGACATCTTGTCAAAGGTCATCAAAGGTCAAAAGTTCTAAGATTACTACATTTTACTAATACAATGCAAAATATGATTTTACTTCGGTTGTTACTCATTACTATATTTCACGAATAGTTACTTATTTCTACATCTTACTTATTACTACATTTCACGAATAGCTACATATTACTACATCTTACTTATTAGTATATTTTACGAATAGGTAATATAATCGTACTTTGATTGATATGTTTTAATAATGAATAAAAATATTTTTTTCTTTAGTCTTTAATAGACTCTACGAAACCTATGAAAGTTGGAATGTTGAGCTATATTATGTAACTGGCACATGTTTGAACGGTGTCAAATGTATAATTTCTCCACAATCTTTTTAACTGATTTATAATAATTCATTGATTTGTGTAGAACAAAAGCTTTATTATAACTTTAGCATTTAGTTTTATTTAAAAAAGTAAAATTTAAACACAAAACAAGAATTAAGCAAGTAAATATTTTTCATTCTGTTTTAGATAAGAAAATAATGTTAATATTTCATTTACTCTTGTAACTTAATGTAATTTTGGAATTGTAAAAATTCTATTGAAAAAGTCATAATTACTACATTTCAAGAAAAAGTAATTTCATAAACAAAATATATTAAAATAATAATAAATAAATTAAATATTATATATTTTTTAATTGTTTGTGCAATTTTAAGATATATGATGGATTTAAAAGGTTGTTTGGTACTTCTCAGAGTTCAGATTAATGCAATTGAGTTCAATGTGAAATTTAAAATCATTTATTTTTGACATGTTTATTATTACTATTTGATTATATTCTAAACTATAAAATAGAATCTGAAAGTGACTTACATAAAAGGTTTTAATAATATATATTGGTGGAAAATTTATCCGCGTGTAACAATTCTCTTCATAAAATCTTCTTTCGTATTAAAATATTTGAAAGATATGTCAACATTTGCCTATACATAAAAAAGATAGCCTTTTCTATTAGTCCTAATGAAAACTAACCATCACAAAAAGAATGTTTAAGTACAATAGATCTATTATTATATTATTTATATATTATTTAAAGAACATTACATTAAAATAAGAGAAAATGTACGAGTCTTAGAACAAAGTTTAGTGAAATCCAAAAACAAAGTATTTTTCTAAGCCGATGTAATATCAATGTATTTTTTTGCCATATTCTGTTCCAAGAAATATTTTACTTTTTGACCTGTTTGAAACACAGTATTTATATTTTAGTTAAGGCTGAATACTACCGTATGTTATGAATTAAGAAGACATTTTTTAAAATATATTTGCACTATAATCAAAGTTAATCTCCTATAACCTAGTTTAATTTCTTATACAAATGATCAATACTCATACGTATCATGAAAAACACTACTGAAGCTTGTTTTTATCGTATTTGCTTCTATTCTGAATACGATCATGAAAGGATTTATATTTTTAATTGCCATCACACAACAATCATATTTTTAATATCAGAGTGCCATTTCTATCCATTTATTTAATTTTAAGAGGTCCTTAAGAATGTTTGGTAATATTACTATATGAACAAATTATTATTTTAAAATTAAATATCATTAATTTTCTTTTCGGATAAAGTATTATTTAAATATGATACAAAGGTACTTCTGAAAATTTAAATATATGGTATTTACAATAACCATTGAATGCTTAATGTAGTTGATCATTAATACACAAAATGACAAAACTGCAGCAGCATAGACGTCAATTATTAAAATTATAAATTTAAACTACTTTACTATTTTAATAAAAGCTTATGCTTTTAAGAAGTACTTAAGAGTTATATTATAGCTCCATTAATGGTCACACTAAGATTCAACAGTTCTTTTAAATGGAGCTTAAATCTTCTGCAATTGAAATTACTAATTCTTAAATTCATACGATCATCCTATAGAATGGAAGAACTAAAATTTAACTTCTTTTTCCCTCTTGTATATCAGATATACAAAGAGAAAATATTTAATTATATAAATATAAAACTGAATATTGCCTTGCTTCAAACATCTCTAAACCCAAAAAAATTCTTTTTGTAGTGATGTGTATCTGTTTCTTAGTGAACAAGATTATTTAAAAACACCACAAAACAAAAGATGGTAGATATTCTAAATTTATATATTTCTTTAAATTTCGAGCGAATTCATTCCGATGAAATGCATCTGTCCAACTATTGAAATGAAAACTAACATGATAACTATAAAATTAATAATACTGAATAAATAAAGTTTTGCTTCTAACTTGTGGATATGCATCATATTTGTATTTAAAACTGTGTGGGATATTGATATTTTCTCAAGTATGTAAAAGGTATTAACTAGAAAATGCAATTACAAATATAAGGAATACAGTATATGATCATGCGATTATAATCATTGTTCTGTGTCAAATTTTGATTTGAGTTATTTCGAGAAAATGGATTAAAAATACACATTCCTTTATCTGAGTGTTATTAATTCCTTTTCAGTGATTAGTCCCCAAATAATGTTGTAAATGGTCGTACTATAATAACTATTTTACAATTATTGTTCAACAATGACATGCAGTTAACAATAAGCACCACATTTTTAAGTAATATGCTTTTCGATATACGGATGGTCACTCAGGAGGTTTTGTAAAATGTTGATGAAATCAAAATTAATCAGCTCTTTTGTTTGACTCTTAACATCTTCATTAAAAAGAAAACGCGTCCAGCATTTTTTGGACATGTTGCTTTTATTGAATTCCTTATTTGATAGATATTACGATTTTAATCGAAAAAGAATGTGTTGCAATAATGTTTTAGCTAAAATAAACCATTAAAAAAGTAGTATTAATTCCCATTGTAATTATTAAGTTCCACTATAAAATAAATCTTTGCCAAGAGCCTTTAGTAGGAAATATAATCCAATCTATGATTTAGGAAATTGACATTTGTGTGCAGAGAAAGAATGCAATTTGAATTTTTTATTTTAACCTAAATAAAAATTATCATTTTTTATTTACTTCAAGATACAATGCATTTAATCACATAAGAATTCTGTTTAAAGAATAATTCATCACATAAGAATAAATATTCAACTTTTTCATCTCACTTACGAATTCCCAAAAACTATCATCTATAGTTAGCATCAGGGAAATATTAGTCACTGATGATACCCATTACGAAAACTCAGAAACATCATAAATTAGATTAGAAGTAGGTTATACAAAGAATACTTATGAATAAGAGAAAGTAATTTTTAGTCAAACACTAAGCCATTGCTTAGTGTTTGACTAAAAACTTGTTTTATAACTTAATTTGAAGAAGCTTCTTCAAATCTAACTAGCATACTGAAGACTTCATTAATTATTTAGGAAATTGGAAATTTATCAAAATTAGAATGTGGTCTTTTTTTGAAATAGTGAATCATTAGTTTCAAAAATATGAATTGTTTTAAAATAATAATTTTTGTTCTCATTTATTATAATCAGTTACACTCTATTGTCAACTGATCATCTTAATGATATTATTATCTCTCTTACATGGGATGTGATATTAATTCCAAAGCAGTTTAATTCCAAGTAAAGCAACCTAAGCAATTTTCCACACCTAACCCTTGTCTGAAAGGAAGGCTAATTAACACATTAATAAACTGGATTTCAATTCAAGCTCGTCATCTGTCTTCCTTCCAGATGCACAATGGGGTCTTTGTAGAAGACAGCATTTTCGGAAGAATATGACCTTATAAAGAGGGGAAATCCTATCTTGCTTCCGGTACTAAAAGTGCTCTTTTCCCATCCTGCAGGATAAAGTAATTTTTGAATTTGCACATAATGTATCTAATATTAGAAAAAAAGTCAGAAAATTGTGGGCTTTCAAAAAAGACTGATTTGTTGGCAAAGATTCTGCTTTATCCTCATCAACCAACTATTAATTTAATTCAAAATGTTCTTAGTTCAAATATTTAAATTATGAATTCATATCAAAGAATTCAACAATAGCTTCTTAAAGGCTGTATATATTTTTCCTTTCCTGAAATTAATTCAGAGAAATGCTAATACTTTTAATACATAAGTAGTTCATAGGTATGTTTTACTCGCTGATTGACACAGAAAATTAAAGTAAAGAAAATATAAGTAAATAAAGTAAAGAAAAATAAATAACATAATGCGTAAAATGAATGCTTTATAAAAATAGTCAAAACATAACAAAGTAGAAAATTATTGGGAATTCTTAAACCAAATAAAGATCAAAAGTGAACTTTGACATAATGCTTCAATAGATAATTGTGCTCAAAGTATATTTATGCTCAAAATTTATAATTCAATTAACCACGCAAAAAAATGCAAAAATAGATTTTTCATATTGATGTTTCAAAAGGAAATTTATTTATTGTTGTATAAGCCTATTGTATATATCAATTCATTATTACATATACATAAATAAATTCTTAGGGGAAACTCTTCCATATACTCCATAAACTTCTTGCGCTTCCATTTATTCTTCATTATTGGCAAACACTCTTAATGGAAGTATACCTTATTGCCGGAAATTAAACAAAACAACCACTTTATCCTTGCTTTGCTTTTAGCTTTGGTTCAAGAAATATATTAATCCAATCGTATTCCATGTAAATTTGTTGTCTTTCTCTAGAAAGAAGTTAGTTGGATTCATTGGGGAACATAACAGTAAAGTTAAAATTGAGATTGGTGGATTTAGACAGAATTTCCTGTACGTTTTTTTAAAGTTCAAATTCAGTTCTTCAGAACTGATTTAAGGTACAAAAAAAAAAAAAAAAAGAAAAAGAAAAAGACTTGACCAACAAATAATTCAAAAGATATATTTAAAATAGTGAAATGATTAATAGCATACATTTTTGCAATTTAATAAAATATCAAAGATAATTTCTTTGGAATAAAACGATATTCGATAACGATGTCGAAATCAATCGCATTTTAATTTTTATTTATTCACTAGAAATCTTAGATATAACACTCACCTGAAAATGCAATTGCAATCATATTTTTGAATATTCAATTTATTCTAACGTAATTGAAATTTAAATAAAATATAATATTTAAATTTCAAATAATA
>JAPMOQ010034667.1:0-17772 GCA_026543055.1 Argiope trifasciata
GTTTTGATGGGCATAATCACATAAACATAACTTCTTAAAAATTGTGGAATTTTTTTTAAAAAAATTCCTTTTATTTCATTAATTGCTTTTTTGATTTACCTATTCCTAACTTCAAATTTCACTTTTAAATGAGATAATCGCAATAACATTAAATTGAAATTTCAGATTTGTTTAGTTATCTTTCTTTAGCTTCATAAAACTTATAACTTAGGCCTTTTTTAAATTAATCATTGCAAAAAATATTAACAAGTCATTTTCAATTTTTCATAAACAATGAAAACCGAGAATAGTCTTCTAATATTTTTAAAGCTTTAATTTTCTAAATTATTTTTCCCCATAAAAATTTTAAAATGATATTGTATTAAATTTTAAAATAACTTCCCTTAAGAGCTACCTATATAACTGAGACATAAGATAATTCTTTCGTTTATAAACAGTGCTTTATGTCCTCTAATATATAATTACCGTTTTTTTTTTGTTGTTGTTATTGTTTTTCCATTCCATTTCTTTTACAATGCAATTACAAATTATTTTTTTATAAACTGAATCTGAATAAATATAGTAGCTAAATTAATAATTATGTCAAATACATATAATTCTTATGAACATGTTTCCTCTTAAATTACAATAAATGTCTTTTTTTTGTTTGCTTGTTTAAAGTTTACATTTTCTGAAGTCGTTGATCAGTAATTAGAAAGTCCGCGCTCGCAAGTCATCTGCAACAGCTCAAGTTTCAATTCACACAATAAAATATAAATTTTCTAGTTATTTTCTCAAAAAAAGAAGAGATAAAGATGAAAAAAATGAGTGGGCGTTTGGAAAGAAGTACAAATAATATCTTTTAATAGATTTTGGAATAAAGAAAACCTTTTCCAGGTCAGTATTAATATAGCTGAAGTTCTGAATAGAATAACTAACAAATATTATAAATACTTATTAGGTTAGTACTCAAAATTAGTTGTCACGAAATTGGCAATTTACCATGCAAAAGTCAAATAGAAATCCGCCCTTAATATACTCAATTTGAAATGCTACTAACATTCAAAGGACTTCGAATTCCACAAGTAAATTCATCCATTTTGAACTAATTGCTACTATGAAAGGAGTTCTAAACCCTACTGATTCATTGATTAAGTAAATATTAACTGTGTTAGTCTCAAAACTATATTTAATGATACAGTGGTGGTAAATAAATCTGGATTGCTAATATGGAAATATCGAGGTAAAACAGAGTCAATCTGTTTTTCTAAGATATGCAATCAGATCATTTTATAAGGATGATGTTTCTAATTCATTGCCTGATAATGTCTTTGTATGATTATATGCGGTATCTTTTAAAAATCCTTGGTATGCTACAGAAAGTAGAATATCGGCCTTGATCACTATAATGCTGCTTTTTGAAAATCATGTTTGACAGTTATACAATTTAATTACCTCCAAAAATAAAATGCCTGCACATACTGCTATTTTTGAAGACCAGATTTGACAGTTATATTTTTTACTTGCGCTAAAAAATAAAATGCCTGCTTAGATAGATATTTTAAAGATCATAAATGACAGCTAAGCCAGGTACTTGTGGAAGAAAATAAAACACTTGTTACCTTAGTCAATATAATTCTGTTTTTTATGAATATATTTGACAGCATGACTTTCCACTTGCCTCTGTAAAGAAAATACCAGGCTTGATTACTATAATGATTTTCTATTATCAGATTTAACAGCAGGACCGTTCATTTTCCTAGAAAATAAAATGCCTGCCTTGATCACTATAATGCTTTTTGATGAACGAATTTGGTAGCTTTGCTATTCATTTGCTTGGTGACAAAACTAAAAATAACAGAAAATTAGTTATAATGAGTAAGATACATCTTTAAACTATCGTTCATATATATAAGAACATTGTATTTGTAATTGTTTTGCTAATTTTTCAATTAAAATATTTGCATATCTCTGTTGAATCTGTCAAAGATGTAATATAACCGCACAATTAATAAATAAAATTACTCGACAAAATGCAGTAGAAAATATCATATACATATTTCAATAATTCAAGTGAAATTCTATAGAATTCTATTAAAAATACTAATATCTGGTGATATACAATGTAATATTATTTTTGTAATGAATGATTGTTCTAGCATTAAAAAATGGATAATATTTTAAAGTAATATTTTTACTATACCAATGTTCCGAAATACATTCATGAACAATTTCATCACATCTTATCCTTTTAAATTCCAGGTTTCAATTTTTCGCCTTCAAACGAATCATTTCCTGTTACAATTTAATTAGAAAGTCATTAGATTTCTTACAATTTAAAATTTAAAGCCGAAGAATGCAGTCAAACATTGTGATAAATATTTCCGATAATTTCAAATTGAAAGCAGATTTCAAACTCGGGCTGTTCCCTAACTAATTTCATCTGTGACACCTTCGTCAAAAGCAGTAATGATCACGCCTGAACAAGTTAAGTGAACAGAATTACTTCACTCGGTAGGTTTTAAATGCTTCCGGCGGCCATCGTTACCCAAAATTCCCCTTCCTCCTTCTCAACCGAGTTCATGTAAAAGGGTCCACTTAAGCGTATATGATCACGATAAAAGATCGCGCACCGCAGCAGAAGGCGATCAGTTAGTAAGCAGTGTAAGCCGGATTAAAACTTAATATACATCTTAAGTGAATAATTAAATTTCTGGGAAACCACACGCAAGCGAATTCTGAAACCGGTTGAATGGAATTATCATCGAGGAGAAAATTAGATAGCTGTAAGGAATAAATAAATGCAAAATTTTAAATAGATCAAAACATGTTGTGTTGTTAATGTGATTTATTGTCATAAATCACAACTTTACAAGAAAACTGACAGTTATCTGTCAGTGATTTCAGTCGAGTGAGCATCTCTTATTTTTTCAGTAGAGTCGGCTATGGATAAGTTTAGCTAATATGAATTAGCTACTCACTTATCAACCTTTTTTAAGGGGCAAACTTCATTCATCAATTTCATTCACTCAACCACAAATTGTAATTTAGTCCTGAATCAGAGAATGAACACTTCTGAACCTGTACTTCCAATGGTATTACTCTCGACAAGATGAACTTTGTGACCACGACAGATTTATACGCTCGCCAATCATCACACAAGCAGATGTTCTTCTGTAGGCAAGGTTTGAGGGAACTCACAGCCTAAAGAAAGTGAATCAATGCCCAATCAGCCATGTTATATCAGTCTATTAAAACTTCTGTGATTTATATAGCAAATATTTAAGCATTGCTTTTCATTTTTTATATTTATCAGATTGTGCAAATGAAATGTAAATAAAAGAATATTTATGGTGTTCTAATAAATAAATAAAAGTTATTCGGCAAAGTGACAAAAATTTTGAAGTAACCATTAGTACTAGCCTCTCCACCGTCTTCGCATAAACGAAGGACAGAGGGATGGGGTTACTTTAGATTGAGTCTGTAAGAACTTTAAGGAAACTAAGAGATATTATTGGCTATGGTACGGCCACTACGGCTGTTGGAAGATAACTAACATATTTTTTAACATATCTAATGCACAATTCTGCATTAGTCCCCAAGAAAACAACAACCTTTTTATTTAGCTGGTAACGTCTCATCTAAATATTAGTAATGTCCCCACCCGCTAGTTAAAAGGGGTTGTGCAATCAAATGTGTCTTATGAAGTAGCTAAGTTGTATTCTTGGTAATAGTTGACTTTACTGAAAGGACAAGAGACGCTTGCTAGGCCAAAATCATTGAAATATCAGTCAGCGAAATTGAAAAGTGCGGTAAGTAACAATAACAACATTTGAAATGTGGCGAAGTCAGTCAGTTAGTCAAAAAGAATTCAGATGCTCCTCAAGTCGTTCTGACTGCAGACCTTTCTGAATTATTTTAAAACCATCGCTAAATTACTTGGAAACAAATGCCCAGTAATGGCTTAATTATGTCATAGGCATTCATAAAAAATACATATTAAAGAGACTGGTACAAGGACTACAGTTTTGGAATTCTGACAAGGTGGGTTTTTTATAGGGAATGTTCAGTAAATTAATGTTTAAACTGTTTAAATTAGTAAACCTTACTCCTAACACTAAAAATCAACACTGATTCCTAATATAAATTTAGTGTTTATCCACAATTTCCATAGTTAAACACAGATGACGTATCTAGGAGTGGGAAATTTTTAATTGAAACTAAAATAGGTATATTAAGTACAAGGTTCTGACTCTGGAACTTTATTTTTGTGGATAATGTATTATGTTTTAGGGTAATAATTGCGATTTTCTCTAGAAAAATCGGTTTTTCCTTAATCATGAATAGTCGATCAATCATAAAATATTTAAGGAGCAGAAACTTGTATATATATAAATAAAATGAATGTTTATCTGTATGTATCTTGTGCGTATTTGTACTTTTTCTTATTTTATCTGTATGTCTCCATATATTTATCGCAATAGTACTGCTCATCCAATTGCGATAAAACTTTCACTACTTATTACTTGCAGTTACTAGATGATTATAGGCATAGTAAAAATATGAAATATATAAATAATAATGTATGTTTGTCTGTATGTCTCTTATGCTCAGCCATATCGCTGATCTAATTGCGATACAGCTTCAACTATTTATTACTTTCACTTATGTGATGATTATATACATAATGCAAAAATCTAATTTAAAAAAATATTTTCGGGTCTTTTTACCGCATCAATTAATCAAGGTTTAATCCCCAAATAACTCACCCAAGAGATACTACAAATACATTGAAGAAGCTAAATTCAAGCACGAGGTTATTATTTATATACTATTAAGCTATTGTATGTAAGTCGTACTCTCAGGTAACAGAGAGAATTCGAAAAAGTTTTATGGGAACCGATCTTAGAATTTTGAAATTTTAATTAATCTTTTTTTATATATATTTAGCATTTTTTTGCAGTATCTTCCTTAAAGTGCCAAAAATATTGCATCATTTTTATTTCAAAAATTATTAATCCAGCTATGTCAACGGTTTTATAGCATGCATATAATTTGTGCGCTTAATAAATTTTCAAAGAAAATATTTTAATCACATTTTCTAACGTTAATCTTAAGTTTTCTTAACGTTAATCTTAAGTTTTTTTAACTTTAGTCTTAAGTTTTCTTAACGTTAATTCTGAAAGGATCGTGAGCAAATCACAAATGATATTTAAAAAATCTATCATATCCATTTTGAAAGAACACCAAGTATTGCAATTATAAAATAATACTTAAATATATAATATAACAATGAATTTTTGTTTGTTTCTACCTTATATGCTGCTGTTATGGAATTCTGTGTGATATTTCAAATCTTTGCTTACGCCTGCGCGAAGATTATAGGCATAGTACTGCACTGCCGTACTGTTCAACCAATTACGATGAAGCATGATATAACCTATTGCTTGCAATTTCCCGAAGGTTATATTTAAAAATGATAATTTACAAAAGTCAAACAGTAAATTAATAGCTCATATACTAAACAAAATAAAATTTTTATGATTGATAATTAATATGAGTGAAATGAAATCAAAATTACTTTGTGCAATATATAATTTTTTGTCTTCTCATTAATGAATAGTCTCCTATACAGGATGCTGTCATTTAGCTTTCTCACTATTTTTTCTGCAGCCAACCTCACATATTATTCAGAGTTTATCTCATGCATAAAAAATAGTTTTATTATTATCTATGCGATCAAGGTAAGCTGAATAGAACGCATATTTTAAAGTGCAAACAGTAATTTTGATTTTTTAAAGTAAATATACAAACGTCATTTCGATTTTATAAATGTATATCGTGTAGATTGATTCGACAAAATATGTGTTCCCAATCTTTCGTCACTTAATAGATTTAATAACGCAACATCTAGAAATACGCCAATTCCAGCTTCTCAAACAAACAAAGAAAGACAAGAGAACAATAAAACAGATTGTTCCCATTATTCCCACCAACATTCCATTTGATTTCAAAGAATTGCAGTTCTCCTTTCGACTTACTTTCACAATGATCATCAAGGTGCAAGATGAATCACTTCAAGTGTGTGGATTTACCTAAAAAAGCAAGTTTTTCACATAATTAATTTTATGCTGGATGCTTACGAGTCGAACATTAAAAAAATTTACTTGTTTCTGCTTAACCCCTTCCAGTAAATATAGCATACCATATAGCATATAGCATTTTCATACCATACCACAAGCTATACCCGTCACACGACTAAAATTACTCTTAAATATGATAATAAATTCCGTTTGAAATTTCCATTGAACTGTATTTGCTAGCGCTTTTGTCACTTATGCTGATATCACAGATCTCTATCATATTATTCACTGTTAGTTTATCTTTGTACAAGTTACGACGAAATTACTGTTAGTTAGTGGATTTCATTCCTATAAGCAGTTAGTGTTAACTTTTTTGCTAAAGAAAAAACATGCTGTGAAATAAACATAGTAATTAATAAGAATTGTGCACATCATGAAGATCAAAATCATTGGAAGGATTCAGAAAGAAGCATCTGGAAATCTGAAGAAAAACGCATACATATACCTGATACAGATAATGAAATGCATAATAGTAAAATATTTCCAAGAAATCGTAAACATGTTGAAATACTAATACGTGATTTCTGTAAATGCTATGGAATCGTAGGCACATCATCAGAATGGATTTGCTAATGTGTTAGAAGTAAAAATAATTTATGAGAGTGTCTGGCGCAAAAGGTGAAACTATTGGCGAATCCAAAATCATTAAAGGTTTTTGAAGAAGTATTTAATATGAACTTACGAATAGCTGTTATATCCATGTTAATAACATAATTTCAATTAACAATAAGTAAAAATTAGGAAATAAACTAAGTTTTCTTAATTAAAAAAATAAATCGCAATTTCACGCACAATGTTTCCTTATTAAATCTTACTGGAAAGGGTTAATAAGAAAAAAAAATATTACCCACCCAAAAGTCACGAATAATGAAATGATAAAAAAAAGAATAAATATTATTAACGCTTCTCCTTTATATACCATTCGATTTAAAAGAACGTACTCAATTCCGTTTCAAAAATGACTATTATTCTTTCTATCATTCCTAATTAAATAAGACAGTTATTTCAAATTGCAACCGACATTTCCAAATTTCTGCAGCTGCAACGCGACGGATAACATCTTGTAGGAAATAAAAATTGCCGAAGCATGTATAACAATTGGACTTTTTTAATATTTTTTTTACACAGAATGCGTTTGTTCGATAGTACATTCTCATTTCATGCAATAAAGTTCAAATTATGTGATTTCGTTAGATAATGGAGAAAATAGGAACAAAGATAAATATTTATGGTATATCAGAAAGAAAAACGTTTTTCATATGGAATTAAAATTGAAGACTCAAATTAGTGATTGGGCCATGTATTAGGCTTCTTTATGTTTTCTTATCATTTCATTGTATATATTTAGATTTATTGTGTTTGTGAAACAGAAAAAAAGCTGATTTTCATGGAAATTTCATTATGTTAGCAGCTCATCTTTTTTTATTCTTTCGCACTATAAAAATATGTGTAAATATTTAAAAATTTCAATTTCCCCTCCTTGAATTTCTATTATGCATTTCAATTGCCATTATCCTTTCATTCTTGCGCATCTGCTTTCGAGATATTTTTTTATCTTTATAAAATCTAATAAATAGTTCAGAAATAAAACTAATTCTTTAAAATGTAGTAATTAATATATATACATTTCTGAATTACAAGAGGATAATAGAACTCCTCTAGTATGGAATTTTGATAAGAATTCATAATAATTATATCATACTTTTACTCAAATTAAAGAAATATTCACCCTCAAAACAATACAGCTTGAAGCATTCAGACTTATTCTTCTCTAAGTAAAAAGGTAATCAACCTTAAGAGAATGTAAATATCTATATACACTTAACATACAATTATTAAAATTCAAAGTGCCATGCTCTCGTAGGATCAATTTTATTTTCAACATAAAAGTATTCCTAAATATGTATCATGTTAAAAATAAGTTTTCTCAAGCTCGAGGCATATAACATATTTACAAGAAATACAATAAAAGTATCGTAGTTTTAACTTTAAAACACTTAATTACTCATTATTATCAATATTGAATGACAATACCAGCCATTTGGCTATTACAATGGTTGCAATACCATCGCTATCAATAATAGAGAAATTTGAGGATTTAAATCCTTGGGATAAATTATAATTTACTTTCATATATTTGTTTACAGAAATATGAATTCATTTCCTAATCAACCTACGCTAATAAATGCAGAAACTATGATCTATTGTTGTTTAGATTTGCTAACACAATCGAAATATGGATGTATCTAATTAACAATAATTTGGAAGACCTTTTTGAAACAGAGAAAAATTATGAAAATAGATATATAAAATTATTTCCATGTTAGAAAATATTTTTACGATGTGAGCAAATCTTTGCATTTTTGAAATCAATAAGTCTCTTTTGAGATTCTAGAGTTTTAACAATGACCTTTGATTAATTATAATAATAATAGAATATCTACTAAAGTTTGAATGTTATGCAAAGTACCAGAAAAATATTAATTTTATTATTTTCCTTTTCTTACTTTCATTATATCCTCGAAATAAATCAATGATTCTTTTGAAATTCAAACTTTATTGAGCCTTTCAAATACTTATCACATGAATTGACTTTTTTGCTCAGTAAACCAAAGATATAAATGGTATCACTCACTACAAAAAAAAGACGAAGTTTCATGTCATCGTATTTTATAGACTTGAATTAAAGATTTGATCGTTATTTCTCAATATCATATTAATTTAATAAAATTATAACATTTGGATACCAGAATAAACAATTCAAAAGAAGTGATTTCATTTATGATATTTCAGCAATTTTTGTCTGCTTATTTCCAGTTTGGTAACACATTAGATATTCTATTATCTTTTGAATTTCGTTGAAAAAATTAGAAACTCTGATAGTGTTTTTTGAAACTGACGGGGAAACTTTGTGGCAAACTCAATAAAGCCATCCTCCCAAAATGTATAAACTAATTCAAAATGTCACAAAATGAAACGTTCATTTTATCAGTTTGTAGTATTCTCGATATATCTATTATTAATAATTCAACGTTTTTTTTAAAAAATAAAACCTGCATTAACGGAGACTAACGAATTTTTATTTTTCGATGAAAGTTAGTTCCATCTGTGCTGTGACCTTGAGATAACTAATTAGATTTTGGCACTAGGAAAAACGTTCAAATTATATTTTTCATGTCGACTTAATCATCGAGGTTTTTTAAATTTATGTTATATTGTTCACGGATAAACACTTAAAACGGCTGTAATTATTTAGATTGTGTGACCGAAAGGGCGCCAAAAGTCTAACTCTGTCAGGATAGACTATTAAAATCAATAAATCATGCCAATTTAGTTAAATATACATTTAATGACATTAAAGGACATGATTTACAAGGGGACAAAACTATTTAAGACAGTAACATTTAACGTATATGTATAAAAATAATACTCGGGGATTACATCATGCTTTACGTTCGCTTCCAGGGCATGAACTGATTGTTCAAGGTAACGGCCGATAGAGGGCCGAGGAACAGTTACGGTTACAATTGTAAATACAATTATACAGATTATTATGTAAGTTGTGATGCTTATTTTGGGAATCAAGTTTGATTCATTTCCATGAACAAGGAAGTAAGAAATTATATTTTATGATGCACAAAAGTGATTTGATGAAGCATTTACATTTTGAGGGTAATTATTCAATATTGTATTATAATTTCAAACCAAAGTGGATATGGATCAATTGCTTAGCTTAGTGAAATTTCTGAAAATGCTTAATGGTTAACTTACATAAATTTCACAGTTAAATTCACTAATTATGGGCCAATATCAAATTATATGTCCCTTAACTTTAATCATTATCTATAATTCTATATACTAATTGGTGGAAATATTTTCAAAACGTTGTTGTTTTTTATATTTTTCATGCTTTTTTTTATTTTATATAGTTTAAAGTTTAAACATATTTTATTATTTATCTTTTATCGTTATTTATGTGAACTTAATTATCCCGTTAATCATGTGTATAAAATAGAATTCAAGTTATAAAATATCAGTACAATTCATTTCAAATCTTCAAGGACTAATTGAAAGTCGAATGATAAAAAAAACAATATTTCTAATTATTTATCAAGGATTCAAAATAAGGGATTCTTTCTGTGAAAGGTCTTGAACAATGTCCAAAAGTACTGACTCCTAGTGAAATGAAAATTAAGCTAAAAGAGGCATACCAATTTAAACAGCAAAAAGCACAAAAACGAAGCAATATTTAAAACACCAAATGAAACAAAAATATTCAACCAAAACTAAAACAAACCAACCGTATAATTAATTTAGAAAACAAAAAGAGAAAGAACATATCAACAACAGGAAAAGAAATCTCATCATATCATCCCTAACTGCTGTCCCAATTATAATACTGTGTAAATAAAGATAAATTTAGTTTATGAACGCCATCTATTTTACTAATATTTCATCATTTCTTTTTTATTAAAATATTGACATTGCAGTAGTTTATGGAAAAATCATTATTGTTTAAATTTTTAATAAAACAATTTGTTGCTTTCATAAAGGAAATTTCGTTATTACAAATTGTTTTTATTTTATTAAATTTTGAGATAATCAAATTTTTGAAAATTTTAAAATTAAGATTAGAGTGCTAATTACAGAGTTTAATTATTTTAAAGCTATCTTTTATCATAAATGTCAACTACTGTTTTATCAGTAGTAATTTCGATCCTCAAATCCAGATAAGTAGCTTCAATATTATTTTTATTTGTTTCTGTTAAAATTAATTCTTTAGAATAGCAGTTAGTAACAATATTGGTGTTCTCTAAGTTAATAAAAATTAAATCATCAATATATATTCATCCATTTATTAAGTAATTATAAATAAATTTTTTTCTCGTAATAATGCAGGAAAATATTAACTAAAGCACTTGAGAAAGCTGTACCCATTGGAATGTCCCTTAACTTGTTCGTAAAATTAATACCACTGACAACATAATTTTCGGTAATATTAAAATTGCAAAACCATAAGCCAGTTATATGTATTAATGATATCTTCATTTAAATATTCGTCATATATAAGAGTACATACATTTATTAATTTCTAAAAAGGGAGATTGATATATAAATTTGCAAAAGTCAAAAGTATTAATTTTATAAATTTTGTTACCTTTTTGAAAAATTCTAAAACCTTTCTGTTATTTTTAATAACAAAGCTATTTTCGTTTTCAATTTTATTTAGGATAATTTTTAGGTATTCGAAAAAATGTTTCCCCATGTAGTAATTATAACTGCATTTACTACAGGTAACGAATCTAAATTTTATTGGTTTTTTATGAAATTTTACATTTGGAAACAAATATTGATACTTTTAAAGAGCATGTTTTAATTTTAGTTTTTTTTAGCTAAAGTTAACTTCCTTTTGTCCAGTTTCTTTTTAATAGTAATATGGGAATCGTATTCATTGATTAACAGTTCTTTAAAGTAATGTTTACAAATCATACAAAAATTATTTGCCAATTTATCTATTACAGTCATGATAAATTTATTTTTAAAATTTTTCATTTCTTTTTTTAATGGTTTGTTACTATAAATTCCCCGTTCTTTTATTCCAACTTCACCCGCATTTTACTTTGCATTAATTTCTTCCTTTTCCATTCCTTTATTCTTCCATTCTTTGAAACCCACTGGAGGCCAATTATATTTTCTAGATATTTTAAAAATAAAAATATCTAAATTTTGTCCCATAGAAATCAAGATTTTTTATTGTTTAGTTCTTCTCTTAGCCTAAATTTAGTTCCCTTTCCCCTTAGATCTTCTTAAAATCTCTTAATTCCATTAGATCTCTTTTAAATAAACTATTATTACATGGCCTTTTTCAGCAACTACAAAGGCCTTATAAATTTATTTATAACAATAGCAGTCTATTTCGCTATTTTATTTAAATTTTTACTATAGTAATTGTAGTTGCAAGTTTTTTTCTTTCAAGTTGCTGCATAACTGAATGCTATTGAAACTATTATATTATCCTCTACATTAAACAAATATTTGTTAATTTGCAAAATTTCAGGTATCTTTAGTTTTTCATAGTCAATGTCTACAAATTTTATAACACATAATTCTTTGTTTAAATTATTAACATTATTAAATAATAAATCATTTTTTCAATATTAAGCTTAAATTTAATAAGATCTAGAATTACACATTTTGTGTATTTTTTTAATTTAATCATTAATTAATTAAAAATGAAACGAAATTAAAATTTTAATCTTGATTTCGACCTAATAAGTTTCGTTTCAATTTTTGTTGACTCAAGGATTGGGTTTTAATTATTTTAATACTTATGGTTATATATAAATAAATAAATAAATATAGAAACTTAGATTTCGTAACTGATTTACATTACAATTATTGATTGAATAAACAGAAAAAAAAACATATGAGCGGAACTGAGTGATTTTGCTGACTAATTTCAAAAATAGAGAGGTGCAAAAATAAAGAAATTATTCTTTCAATTTTTGACGTCAAGCGTATTTTAAAATGGTTTATTAAAAATATTTCAGATTTTATAATGAAATGCAAAGAAAATGGTTCCGATATCACAGTCAATAACTTTTTTGATAATTTATATATTCTCAAAGCTTGAACTAACTGATTTTCCTGATTAATTTAAATTTTGAGAGTTATATCTGGGTAAAATTTACATAATTTAAATAATATATATAAAAAGCATTCCTTTCAGGAGGAATCCGATGAAAGGAAGCAACAATTCACTTCCCACATACAATATGAATAAAAATCATATCTACAAATACGCAAGAAAACAGTAAGAAATACAAGAGTAATCTGCAATCATTAGACAAGAAATATGAGAACATGATATGTGTATATAAATAAATGCTATAATGGTCTTGGATTAACGATATACATAATACAAACAGCCAAGATATGCTTCGTGTGACAGACGTGCCTACAGATTGCCATAATCAAGATTCTAGGAGACTCTAAACAATTAGTTTCTTGTCTATTTCTCTGCAGTGGAACATTCAATTATTACAGAAATTAGTTTCTTCTGTTACAAGAGAAGCAAAGAAAGTGAATTAAAACGAATAATTTCATGAAGGGATAGAGAGATTAATATGACTGGCAAGTCGTTCCTGTTGTTTTTTATTTAAGTATTGTTCATTTAAAATATAGATGATGTCGACTCTTATCATTACCCAATTTATAATTTTCCTTTCTTTCTCTCTGTGTAGATATATCCCATGCATTTCCTAATGAACAAAATGACAAATGTTTGTTTTTAATATTTCTAAAAATTATTTTTCTTAACAGCTGCTAATAGATGTGACTGCAAATGTTATTAAGTGAGTAATGAAGTAAGACAACTTTTTTTTTTCTAAATCTGATAATTGACAGTTTTGTAGAAAAGGGTTTTAGTAAATTTGTAACTAAATTAAAAATTTCAAATTAGACTGATGGGCATATCTTCTCCAGGCAGACAGAAATTAAATGTGTGTATTCTTTATTTATTATGCATAAAAGCCTTCTTCTAAAAATTGGAATTCCCAATTTGATTATCCCAAACAGTAACCAAATAATTTGCCATCACATTTCAAATCCATCCAAAAATGACCATTATATTTTGGAAGTTATAATTTGGGCATCAGGAAATTTTAATAATTTCCTATTTAACAAAGAAACAAAAAGTTCAAATCTATTTATAGCGATATTTTTCATAAATGTTTTTTTTTTCTAAAGTCCCTATATAAATAGAATTAATTGAAATTTGGTATGACACTGAATAAGCTTAATGCTAAAGTATCTTCAATAATTTCTTATTTCAAATCTTTGTGTATCATATTCAACGTACATTTTTGTCAAAAAAAAAAAAAAAAATAGCAATTTTTGGATTTATTCAACGAATTTGTTCATATTTATGCTATAAACTTATTTCAAAATTAGAAAGTATCAATTATATCTCGTATGTATTTGCGATGGTATATTTTTTATAATTTTTAAGTCAATTTCGATCTTGAAAATAAAATGGTTGGTGCACAAATAATAGGCGGATGTGTTATAAGAAAAAATGCTTAAGAAATTTTAACGAAAATCTATTTTACAGAAATATGAATAGTTTCAGAGTTCCGTAATAGATTAAGGTGTAAAATAGTTAGTGTTCAAGTTCTGTATTTAATGACTGAAAGCTTTACTTCAGTAATAGGTATTTTATAATCATTAAAGCTCTATCCTCATTGTTACCCCAGCATCATTTGCTCTGATCAATATCTTTTGATAGTATTAAGTGAAAGTAAATTTTTCTTAACATAAGACTTTGCTTGAACGCACCTATTATCGTTTATATCATAATTGTTTCGTCCTCGAAGGACAGAAAATGCTTATCTCCACTATATTTTATCATTCTTTATTGTCCTTTCACGTTATTAAATCCTTCGTTCAACCAAGAAAACTTAATTTAAACATTATTTACATTTTCTTAAAATTCTTTAATGAGGAATAAAATGAAGGATTTTTTTTAGTTTTGCTCATGCGTGCGTTAATATGTAAGCTGTATTAAGAAAGGAAATTGTTCTAAAGCTGCCATAAGGCTTTAAAATTTGTTTTGATACATGGTGTTTAATAAAGCTTTAAATATGAAATTTTCAAGCAGTGTAAACTCCTTAATCACGTTGAAACAAAACGATGAAATCATAGTTTATTGAAGAAAAATGTTAATTTTGTAACGAAAGATTATATAGCATCATATTTATATCTATGGATTAAAGTATAAGATGATAACAACTATTAAAGTGATTACTAGTTAACTAGTCTAAGATTATATACTTAGTCAAGAGATCGTAATCCCAAATGCCTTTGTAACATATTTACTGAAGATTTTAAAGAAAGAAACTAAGAAGCGCATAGAAGTGATTATGGAGAAGTAATATTTAACTGTTTATGAAATATGCAAAAAGGAACTATTGAAATTTTCTAAAATTGTTCTCATGATTTTAATAAATATTTATGTTTCACATCTCTTTGCCAGAGAATTCAATTCTTGATTCTTTTAATAGTATTTTTCCTTTATATATTATATTCTATAATATCCTTGAAATCTATTTTCATTGCCTTGGGAGTACTTTAAATAAATTGATAGAATTTCTTATATGGCTCTTAAAGACAGGCAACTTAAATTTTGATTAAATTTACAGTTCATATATCGCTTGTCTATCCATCTATGCGAATGGATGTAAGAAACGTAACAAGATAGATAAATTAACTTTTGCAGTGGCTTTATGGTAAGTTAAAATCAAATGCCCCACATCTCAAATGGATTAAATCAATATAAGCCATTTATAATTCTAAACTATTTTATAATATGATCCGGTAATCTAATTAGAAATAAATGAATGCATCAAAATAACAAAATAAGAATTTAAAACCAAATGGCATTTTTCAAAGAGAAAAATGAGATTTTGAATAAATTGTAGTGCTATCTCCCTTTTTTAATTGTAATATACTTAGTGGTAAATGCTGTTTTTTCTTACACTAAAAAAATGATGTTCACTGCTTTATAAGAAAAAAAATAGATTTTACATAATTGATAAGCATTTAAACTCTTATTAAAAAATGGTTTTTACATAATTGATAAATATTTAAACTCTTGTTAACTTTATCTTTTAAATTTGAATTATTAACTGTGATAAAAGAGATGAAGCACCAATATGAAGTTATTGCCTCTAAATATAAGGAGTTTTTTAAACTGAAAAAAAAATGATACATTAATTGCTGATTTACACAGTGTCGATTCTATATAAGAATCATAAGCAAGTTTATACTTTACAACTGTTTATATAATATTAACGTATGATTTTACAGTTTTGTCGAAAGTTCTTCATAATCCTCCGTTTTCTGGATAATGACATTTTGAAAGACTTTTAACCCCTTAAGCGGTTTGCCCGTACAATGTACGTGCTACTCAAAATTGGCCTCAACTGGTTTGCCCGTCCGGCGTACGGGCATCGATATTTTCTCCTTTCCTTCTCTGGTTTGCCCGTATTTTTCATTATAGTAAAGAGACTATTTAGTATTAATATTTTTTAATAGATGGCATGGCTTGTCCATGTAACTGAAATGATTTTCATCTGGGCTTTTTCTTTGTTGTGGGAATATTTCTTTGAAATTTTTGTTCTACTGTATTCAACACTTGTGAATTTAAAACCTTGTTTTTTTCTTATTTAAGTTATGGATGGAATAAACGAAAATACTTTCTTGTGAGATGATGAACTTCATTCTGATACAGATACATATATTTCTTCTAATTATTTTTATTATTCCTCAGATGATTCGTGCAATGAGCTCAGCTCTGATAAATAATAGAGTTCAGCAGGAATTTTTACCGAGGTTGATGTGAAAAACCAACTTGTTCCGTGTCCTCGATTTAAATTTACTAGTATTCCTTCTGTTGACACGATTCAATTTGACGACCCTTCTGATGTTCAACAATTTTAGGAAACATTCATAGATTTTTAGTAAAATTGTGGAAGAAAAAATATGGCTTTTTTGGAAGCATTTCTGGTAAAAAAATTGACCGCTTAAATGGTCAAAGTAAACTTACGTTAGTTTCTAGCACTTTGTCGTTAAAATAATCATAGATTGTTGCTTGTTATTCAGTAATAATCGTCAAAGAGAAAATGAAAAACATTTTCAATTTGTAGAACATTGTTAAAATTTAAAAACGGCTTTGAAAATTGATGAAATTTTATCTTTTTTGCGAGTTTCGGTTTAAAATTTCATGCATATGGTGAATATCTTATTTTTTAATGATTTTGATTTAATTAATTAATTTGAAAGCAATAAATAGCTTAAACAATTTACTTATCTTTCTTTTCTGTTTAATTATTCTCAAACATCTGAAACTAAGAACATTTTGGTCTTGGTTTTCATGAAAAGTTGTATTTCAATTTATTTCCAGTGAATTCTGAAACTCATCCGTTCAAGATTTGTCTATAATTTTTTCTCCTAAGCTGATTTTTGTTTATTTATTTTAATCGTTTTCCTTTCTTTTTCTGTCTTCTTTTTGTACTCAATATACGTTGCTTAGTATCCCTTTTTTATGTATGAAGACCTATTTTTTGTTAGCAAAATTTTAATTTTTATTTAAAGTAAATATTAATAAGCAGTTTGGCAGTGTACTGCCATCATTATTGTACGCAATCTATATTTATCAATCTTTCTATCTTACATAGTTATAAAAACGCTAGCCTGAAACATGATATATTCGAAACGTTGTTAGATTTATTTTCAGAAATTGCTTTGATTTAAATATTTATTATTGACATAAATAAAACAGAAGATAGTAAAAAGAGAAATATATTGAACAACATTCTATAAATTCTTGTACTCATTCTCTTTATTGATAATAAAATGATTTCCCAGATCTGTTTTTGTGCATAAAACAGTCTATTTATTTGTTTTATTGGCACTAAAGTTAATCTCCTACAGTCTCTTATCTGACTGTTTGAATGAAACGATGAAACCAAATAATAACTTATAATGCAGGCATATCATGGAAAACACACAAACATATTTTATAACTGGATGGCATTTATACATTGTTTCTGAATAAAATGGTAAGTATATTTCAAATCTAATGCGATAC
>JAPMOQ010034668.1:0-15706 GCA_026543055.1 Argiope trifasciata
TGATTCAAAACAATTTCATAGTCGAAATTCAATAAGGGAAAATGGGCAGAGAGGGTTCTGGTCTTTAAATGTTGCATTGAATTTATTTAATAGAGTTGAACAGTTTACATATTTAGTAATGAATATTTGTAATAAATAATGAAAATGAAATAAAACTGCATCTTTCTGATATACATTCAAAAAATTTGGAGGGGAATTTATTATAAAAGCTGAAAATATTAGAGATAAGCAGTAAAAATTATGGCCGTCCTGTTATTTTTGACACAATTTTTTACTTTATGATGTTCAGTTTTCTCGTTCAAGCTTAAGGATTCTGTAGCTGTGATACTTAACACTTCTAAATTTTTACATTCAAATTGAATTAAATAAAAACTATATTAGAAATGAATATTTTATTTGCACATCAACATTATTTAAAATTGTCAATTGATTTTGTGTGTGTGAGTGAAACTTTTGTTTTACCAAAAATATTTCTTTAAAAATTGATTAGTGTTAATAAAAACATTTATGCCTTCATAAAATTTGGTTTCTAGTTCTTCATTTTATTGAAAGCTTATTTATTTTTTTTATTTTTTTTTACAGGTAGTTGATAATCGAACTAAAAAAATTAAGTATTACGACTCAATGCAAGGTACAGATGAGCAATGCGTGAGAATGGTTCAGTAAGTAAAATATTTTTTTGTTTGTTACCTGTTGTCAGATCTTAGCTATTGAATGTATTTCTTTAAATCTACTGTAGTGGGATGAAATATATTTTTTCATTCTTTCAAATGATACTCTTCAAGAATTTCTTATTATTTCATTTGTTTTTAAGGAACTACTTAGTAGATGAAAAGAAAGATAAATTGAGCATTGTAATGGATCCTAATGAATATTCAATTGAAATGGTTAAGGTATGTTTTGTATATTATTATCAATATATTTAATAATTTGTTCATTTTGCTCCGTGTTGTCATTTATAGGTTTAATCAAACATTGTATCCTCAAAATTTTAAATTTTGTCCAAACGATACCTGATAGGAATATAAATCACCATTTTGCTACTTCCCAGATTGCCAAAAAAAAAAAATTATGGTCGAACATATTACTTATGATCTTTGCCACTTTCTAATCATTAATTAAACTAACATGTAGAATGTGAAGAACTCAACTTTTTGGAAATGTTATTTGCAACACTTTGCATATGCAACTATACAATTTCATTAATTTTTATTAAATTTATTGCATAGCAAAGAAGCAGAACCTAATTTTCAAGTGATAAGTATATACATATATTTTGATAACGTATGACTTCACTAAAATTAGATTTGAATATATTTTCACCTAAACAGGTATAACTTTTATATTATTGATTAAAAGTGCATACTTAAAATCTGGTTTCAGATTTCAATTTCTCTTTTGGATGGGTTTTTTTTTTTTCTGTTAAAATAGGAAGTAAAGTGAAAAGTGAAGCATTGAAAAGTTCTTAGCCAGAAAAATGGGTTTTGAGAAAAAAAAGAAGGGGCGGGGGGCGTCTACTGTATATTGCCAACTATTTCTTGCTACAAATACTGGGATATCAAAAATATAATTTAAGTTTTGAATTTTACTTTGTATCTCCACCTCTAGACTTGTTAATTGAATGAAAAATAATTCTCTATATATATTTAAATTTTTTTCATTTCTAATTTAGGATATACCTCAGCAAATGAATGGCAGTGATTGTGGGATGTTTACTTTGAAGTATGCGGAATATCTTTCAAGGGATGTCCCTATAACATTTTCACAAGTAAGGAAACATATTATTGATATTAATATTATTTCAAAGAGACATCCTGTGTTAGAAATTTAATCTTCAACTGCATTATCCAGTCTTTTGTAGCTAAGTTTCTGTATTAATTTTATGTTCTTTCTTTTAATTTACTATATTAGATTTTTTTAATGTGAAATTTCTTAAAAGAAAACTTAGAACAAAATTATAATGTTTGCATAAAACTTTGTTTAAATTTAAAATGATATGGTATAAACTGGAGATAATGAAACTCACTGAAAATGCAGTCGCTTCTGCAAATTAATGAAATTAAATAGGGAGGAAGTTTGGGAATGTTTCTTAAATGGAGAAATATACTCTTTTTTTTTTTTTTTTTTTTTAAATATTTAAAAAATTTTTGTAATATTCTATATTTTTTTTGTTTTTTAAATATTTATTTCAAATACCTAAATGATATTAAAATTATTATGAGGGATAATTTTATTTCAAAAGCTTGCTGATGGTTACTTTAGAGAAGTTTGTCATTAAATCCTTCCTAAAAGGAAAATTAAATTGTCCTCTTTCTATAAAATCCTGCTGGGTCCATTCATCAAGCATTCCAAATTTCTTATAAATTTGCTAATTAATTCATTTTTATAAAATTATGTGATTCAGGAATTTGATTAGAAAATTATTTGTTCTGTGAAATGATTGTCCCAGGTTATCAGATATCCTTCAGGAACTAGAGAATTAGAGATTTCCATGTTTTATATCTGCATTGAAGTCAGTTGGTTAATACTTAATTTGATAACTTGGTCTCTGAATTTGCAAATTTTTCCTAAATAACAGATAGAACGGAACTCTCAAAATTTTTGAAAAACTTTCTAGTCATGTCTTTTCTGTGATTAAAAAAGAAATATATTTTCCAGTAAGTAAAGACTGAAGTCTTGAAAATTCATATTATTAAAATAATTTTTCATTTTATAAAGCATTTTTGGTTTTGGATACATAGATGTTGAATCATATTGTATAGAAATAATATTAAATTTGGATAAAAGTGTTGTTTGAAAAATCCTTTTTTATTTCATGTTATCACAAAGTTGCAATGTATTGCAATAACTATTATTTCATAAAATTGGGAATTTCTCAGTTATTAATCATGCAGTTTAATATAAATTGTTATGCTTTTATTATTATGAACAAACAAAAAAAACCCATGCAAGTAAATTATTTTATATGTGAAATTGTAACTCTACTTAATCTTTTTTTTTACAGGAACATATGCAGTATTTCAGACGTAGAATGATTTTTGAAATTTTAGACAAGAAGCTATTTTAAATATTATAAAAGAATCAATGAATTGTATATTGCCTTCATCCAATCTCCATTGTACATAGGACTGTATATTTCATTCAGTACTTTGTTTTATATATTACTAATAACTTAAGTGACATTAATCATGCTTTGAAATCTTTCTCTAATTATTTAATACTATATTTTAAAATATTTGTATATTGTAAATAAATGCATAATCTTCAACTGATGGAGATGAAAGTTTGTATTTTGAATAGGTTGTCTGTATCTGAGGCTCATGGGGGAAAAAATAAACTTTGGTCCTGGCATTTTTTTTCTCAGTGCAAGGACAAATAAAAAAAAATGATGTTTCTTTAAAAGAGAATTGTGTTTTATTTGTATATTCTTACTTTGTGCTAAAACTATCTCTGTTTTCTTTAATATTTTTATTTTAACTTAATGTCTAGTGTTTGTCCTTTGCTTTTAAATTCTGTAATATATATATATATATATAATGCATGGTTGATTGAAGTACATAATTTTTTCAAAAGTTATATTAATATATCATCAGTTTGCTAAAAACTGTAGTTTGAACTCTCTATTTTGTGTTATTTAAATGGCTATAACTTATTTATTTTGAAGAGGAACATAGAATATGATTCTTTATAATCATGAGAACTGTTATAATAACAAGTTTTTAAAAATCTACCTGTAATTAATTGTGTTGTTTTATTCAATATTTATATGTTATAAATTTTTTTTTATTTATTTAATAAGATACTTTAGATATTATTTAAATATTATAGGTTAAAACCTGAGTTTAATCATTGGAATGTGATTGTTTAAACCTGCTGTTCTGTTTACATTTACTTCATGTTTATAATGTTCGGCCAATACGACCTAACCAGGAAACTAACCTTTTATGCAGTAATTGGCAAGTACCAATTAAGGAATAGTTTAAACAACAGTAATATAAGTTAAATTATAGGTTTAATAGTATACAGTGTTCTCTTTTTTTTTTTTTTTTTTTTTAATTGAAACTTGCAATAATATAAAAGCATCTATAAAAATTGCAGAAAAATGTTCGAAATTGAAACTTACTTCTATTTACAATTTAAAGGATATATTACATGAGATTTGCCAATGTTATTATTAAAACTGCAGCATAATGTATTGGTTTTGCTGTCATTGCTTGACAGAGTTTGCACGTCTGACATGCAATGAAGTATTCTCGGTTGATCCCGATGTTGTGTTTTCCCTTTTTCTCTGTATGTACTACTTTTAGTGAGTAATCAATTCATGGTATGTGTGGCTTTGTATCAATTTGTGGGAAAATGAATGATGTTTGCAGTTCTTCCAAAAATTGCCTTTGTTAAGTCAATTGGTTTTAATTCTATTCACTGTATTTAGCAGCCTAGAGAACAAAGGCTTGTAAGAAAAAATATCGAACTTGTTATATAAAACTGTCATGGGCAGCGATTCGTTTTTCTGTAACAACTGTATTTGTTTAAAAGTTGATCAAGAATATCCACAGCCCCTTTATTTGAATTATAATCTAAGATCATTAATGGGTGTTTTTGTTGTTATTTTATCTGGTCTGTTGCTAACTTCTTTGCCATGATGCTAAGTGCTCATAAGAATAAACTTTTTTTTTTTTTGTAGTTTATAATTGTGTCTTCTGTAGAATAAAATAATGAGCTGTGATCTTATTTGTTTAGGAAGTTCTGATTTATTTACTTTTTCGTTGGTGCCAATCTGTCACTTTCTGTTTTAGAAGAAATTGTAAAATGTGAAAAAATCATCACATGTAATATTGTGCCCTGAATACTTGGTTAAGATCACAATTTTTCTGATCAATCCCTGACTTTTCTCTGGCTTTGACCCTTGTTCTTTTCTAGTATAAATTTGTGTTTTCATTACATTTCATACAAAGTTTTACTGTTGCATAAAATCCATATTTAGATGACTTATTTGGTACGTACAGTTTGAAAGGGCCCTGGTCACAAAATCCTACTAATTGTACAGTAATATTTTCATTCAAATTATATTATTTTGGTAGAACTTCTGTCCATTTTGCCTAGATATCCCTCACTGAAACTAATTTTTACAAATTTCTTCTTTCTCGACAAGTGGATTTATCAACCTGAATAAATCTCATTACAGTGCAAAATTTCATACGACAATGTCCCTCGAAACAGATGTTTCTGCTGGTTTCTTTATCCCATAAGCTTTTTCTCGATTCCCCATAGGATTTATAAACATCAGTTATTAATAATCCAATATTCAAAGATTTATTTTCAATATTTTTCCAGGTTTTTTTTTTTTTTTTTTTTTCATAAACTTTTTTATTTCAATATTAGTCATATTTATGATTTCGTTTTCAATTGTAGAATTGAATACTAACTCAATTGCACTTTTTGCATCCAATATCCTCGATATTGCACATTGTGTAACCCCTGAAGTAGTTTTTATTATATTAGCAGCTGTTGATTGAGAAGAATGTGGTGAACAGAAACGTTGCTGTAAGAGCAAAGTGATGAATAAAATGAACGATCTCAAGACTATTAATGATTTTAGAGGAGAATTATTGAGCAGCTTAATGAAATTTTTTACATTTCACGTATCATTCTCTTTATATTAGCAATTCTGAACTCATTATAATACTAATTTTACATTTTTCACGTTTGAAATGCAAAACAAAATGCGATTTTTTTTTTAATTAAAATATTTTGATTATACTGAATTGTCAACTAATGGAGAAAGAAAATCCTTGCACCAACTATTCTCCTAAAATCAATGGAATGTAAGAGCGATTTTTTTTTCTTTCATTTTTCAAAAATATTAATTGATTATTTAATAATATTTGCATTTCTGTATTCGTATCTTTGTTGTACTCAATTGTTTAAAATCGTCTTTTATTATTTATGTATCATTTTGAAATTGGTTTCTTTTTAGTTGCCTTTTATATGTATATTTTTAAAAAATCTTTGACATTATTATTTATCTAAATTGTTCAAGCAGCATTCTTGGTGGTTTGAACCATATTGCAATGTGCAATACTTTTATAAACATAAAAATATTGAGTGAGATGAAGAGTGGGGAGGGTACCTGGAAATGGCATGATAATTTTTTACTGTAAAATGCCTGGACCTGATTAATGCCTACCCTTGTTTGGTTCATTTGTGAAATAGACTATCAATTGCAAAATCTTTTTTTAATATTACATATCTACATGGACAAGAAAGACCATTTTGGTGAATAACGAAGCAAGCCAAAGACAATTACTGAAAAAAAAAATTAATCATTCCTTTCGTCAACTTAGTTTTTTTAACTAAATATTTAACATAGCATTAACATTTGAAATGAGCATTATTATTATTTGAAAATAGCAATGAATTTTGTGAAGAAGGTTAATTCTCAACACTAAACCTAGCAGATAAGTAAAATGAATTTGTTGGCTACTATTTCAACTATTATAAGTAATCTTGCATTACAAAATTGCTCTAAAGAACATTGGGAAAGGATATATGTAAAATTAAATGAAAATATATAAGCATCACAAAATCAACTTTCAAACAACAAAAAGAATTCATTTGAAAGAAAATATTTAATGAGTAACTTTTGTATGAAAAGAGTGTACTATCATTATGTAAGATTAGAGCATACTATATTCATTAGTTTTTCTTAATATTTCTTGCCTAAATTTGTTTTATCTTGTGCATCAGCCACTAATGTGCCATAAATATTCTGGGTCCATGTTTCCTTGGTGAATAAAGTACTGCTGTATGGTGGAGTAACCTTTATTCCAATGACTGGTATTGGCCACAGGCTATATTGGTCCGTAGCTCTAACATTAGTTTCCTCTTACAGACATGGTTTTATTGTTATTTACTATAATGAGCATTCAGATTACTTCAGGTGCCCAGTTAATGCTGGGATAACTTTTGTTGTTATCTTATGCTAAAAGGTGTGTGGAACATTTATAACACTATTTCCCTTAACATATTAATCATCAGCAGCTTGTGTTTATTTTTATTCTGTTTCTTCTTTTATGAATATGTCTTGCTTTTTCTTTGACAAAATTAGTACTTGTAAACACCAGATTTCTAATTCAGTTAAATAATAACCTAGCCTTTTTTTAAAAAGGTCATTTAGACTTACCTGTATTAAGATTCAAGTTTAATTGTTCTTTCACTTCTATTGTCATATACTTTTTATGTATAATTTATATTAATATTTAAACAAAAAAAAAGTTAAATTTTTTTTAACGTAGAATTTTATTTTTGTTTTCTGGTTCTCAATAAGTAGCTAAAATTTGTATAGAATTCAAAACATATATTCTTTTGTTTCATATTTACACATACAATATGTTTTTTTAAGCCGTATTGGTGCTGAAAAATATTGATTTGTGATAAAGATTTCTTGAACATGCTATTTTTTTTAATTTATTAATAGTCATATTTTGTTTAAAAATATCTTAGTTAAATGAATACGACTTACTGTAAGATTTAGATATAAAATATTGCAACAATATAGATTTAGATATTTTTTGTATGTTGAATTTTTGAAGATCCATTATTTTTAAACAAGCTTACTTTTTTAAAAAAAAAAAAAGATGGAAAGAAAAGAAATTGTATTCCTTGACTGGTGTCTGATTATGGATTTTAAACATTTCTTTTGACATAAAGAACAAGTTCATTAATATTACTATTAAAAATTGAATAAAAGATGCACAAAGAAGTACCAGTTTTTGTGATCTGTTGCTGCTATTGCTAATCGTTATGGTCTCCAAATCCAAAAATCTGAAGACTTGCCAGTTTTTGAAATCTGTTGTTTGACTTTCTTCTGACCAGAAGACAGTCAAAGACAAGGAAGGGAAAAGAATAAATCTCTTCCCAAAGAAGTCCTAAACAATCTAGAATGTGTTCAGTAGAGGTCTGATATTGGCAGCATTTTGGGCACAAAGGATAAGGTAGCCTTATCGTGATGGGAGTGTTTCCTGGGCAAAGTGGGTGAAGTAGCTTACTCCTTCCCAAGATGGGAGGGCCATTCCACTATGCCCAGCTAACATTTGCTGGCGAAGGAGCTAAGTCTTCTACCTCCTGGTGCTCCAGTCTTTAGACTCACAGAAACTGCACTTCCCTTCCCATGAATCTCTTTGAAATCTGATGATTTTTTTTTTTCAGATGGCTTCACTATATATGAAGATGAATGTGTGTGTGTTTGATACTCAATAGTATGTCGAGCTACCAAATTTGGAACAAATACATCTTGGGAAATAACAATTTGCTTTTCTATACTTTTATTTAAAATAAAATTTAAGTGAAATTTTGGCTTTTTCTCACTATATATTCTGAAAATATTATAGAACAATAATTAGTTTTGTGTCTCTTTTTGTCTTTTCTTTGATATCAATTTAATTATCACTGAACTTTTCCTGAATTTTGGCATTTTTTAGAAAAAAACATTTTGGATAATTTTTAACAATAGATTTAATAGTTGAATTGGAATTCAGACCATTTTCATTGTTCCATCAAATATTTAATCTTACCTGATCTTCTATTGATGATAGTTAAAAGAGGAGAATTTTGTGTAATATCTTGCATGGGGGAATAAGAAAATGAAATTGTAACACCATAAAAGTCGGTTTAGATGTTTGTAGTAGCATTTTGATGTCTGAGCTCTATTGTACATAATAAACACAACAAGTAAAAGGTAATGAAATAATATGACTTTGAAGTTATAACAATTTAATGCTTTAAAATATTTTGCCAAACCAGGTGATACTGAATTTCCTGAGAGATTAATTAAACACAATCAATGTTTGCAGCAAATGATAGATTAAAGCAGCTAATATTAAAATAAAACACCAAAAACATTAATTAAATATTTAATTGAAATGAAACATTCATCAAGAAATTAATACATTATGATAGTATATTAAATAAATTTAAATATAATGTGAAAAAGAAAGTCACAAATAGTTTTTGACTATAATTCTTTTCAAATATACTTTATAATATATATACATACAAAGATATTAAATTTATTAGATTTCTTTATATTTATTAATTAGTTTTTTGTTAACTTATGTTTAAAATTGTATGTAATGTTAAAAAGTTATGAAAAAAACAACCATAATCTGAATAAGTTTTTTTATAGCTTCCAATTCAATCATTTGGCATTCGATTGTACAAGGGCTTTATAAAAAAGTAAATTGGATAACTGAAAATTGTACATACCACCAGAAAAATGTAAATATCAAGATTTTTTTTTAATTAATTTTTCTTCAAGCAAAAGAAATTGCAAAGTTCTGCAGCTAATGGCTCAGTTGCTTTAAATTTTTTCCAGCCATCCGTCTGAAACACTGCATCTGAGTTCAAATGAATAAAGTCCATTGCTTCCCTTGCCAAGTCTTCATCGTTATGTCGGTGAGCAAGTAGCAAAATTTTACATACATTGTCAGCAGTGGCGTTATTCTTAATTTTACATGCACATAAAGCTTTTAAATCCATCACTTCATATTTATCTGCTCCATAGTACAAATCGAATAGATCTTCAATGTTGTTGCTTTTATCATTGTCAAAGAAGTATGCGGAATACAGAAACTTGATGAGATTTTTGAGCGTAGAAGCAGAGATATCCGTAATTGTAACTGAATTCTGCGCTCGTTCCTTCATTTGACTGTCGAACATTCTTTTAAAATACGATGATCTTGAACATAGAACTGACCAGTGAGCTGATATTTGTTCATTGTCAACATGCAGGGAGACATCAGAATTAATAGGGTTTTCTAGCATTGTTTTGAAATCTTCTCTCAACTTGAGTCCTGCATCTATGCCATTTGTAATCTGATTTATTATTCCTTTTGTCACCATTTCCTTGATATTTGCACAAATATCGATTATTAGCGTGTCATCTGTTAAATTATTTACATTAATTTTGGCACTTCCCATCAAATCCACGTTATTGTCTTTTTCCAGTGAAAAAGTCCTGTCATCTTTTTCTTCGTGAAGTTTCTTGTTGTTGCAATCCAACAAAATTAACGTTCGCTTTATTTTGATGGCAATATCCGATTTATTGCGAATGTATATCCATAAATGAACGGATTTTTTTCGAAATAGTATACAACAAGTGCATTCGGGCGTGAGATAGAAATCCGGACCGGTCACATTTACGTCGTCTGATAGTTTTGAAACATTCTCAACTGTAGATCTTATTTCATGTATTTTCGTTGAAGTTCGAATGTTGCATATCATCTTGTCTCTTTCTGAAATTTTGTCTGCTCTTCAACGTTGATCGGATGCTTCTATTTCATGATATCTTAACTCGTAATTCCTGAGCAGTTGTGTCACATTGTTATCTTATGTACCTTAGTAACTGATTACATTTTTTCAAAACGACTGATAAGAGTGGGATTTTGGTAAGATAAATGTCTTTTTATCAATTAAACACTATTTGCATTATTCATCGGCTCGTATTTTGATAATATTCTTATTCGGTTTTGAATTAATATTCTTATTCTATTTCATTTTTTAAAAAGTATTTATTGATGCAATTTTAAAGATAATCTTATTTAGGTACTAAAACGTTGATATGTTTTTTATTCCCAAAAAATCCGGATATAAAGCAAAAATTTAAAAATATGAAATGCTGATATAAATATTTTAAAACAATTTTAATTTTCTCACATTCATAGTATTTTTTTAATTAGTGCCTTCGTCAGTTTACATATACTTAAAACAATTGGCAAAACTAAAGAACAATGTCTCGAGCTAAACAAAACACTGATTTTGTTAATTTTTACTTCCTTATATAAGAAGTACAGAAAAATTAGTGTATTCGTTAACATAATTTAAACTGAATTTTGATGAATCTTCCCAATTCATACCTTCCTGTTATATTATTACAAAGTAATAATACTCTATTGCGCTACCAGCGCATCTATGAACTGAGCACAAAATAGCTTTAAAATAACCGTAAGACTTTAAAATATAGCTGAAATAAGCAGGCGTTTTCTTGCATCCATTGTGACCCACCCCGGCCCTTTAGAACAAACCGAAACTCAAATAAAATTCTTATTAGGTTACAGTAAATTAAACTAACATTAAATAAAAGACAGGTAGAGATGACATCCTCCCACCTGAAGTTGTTGGAAAACAACTTAAGCTACAAAAAAACACTTAAAAATTTTCAAAAAACACAAAATGAATTTTTTTACAATTACTGCATGCAAACTGCTGCTATTAATTTCCTAAGGCTAAAATATAAAGTTTCAAAGTTCGGATGGGAAAAGAAAAATTTACAGGTTCAATCTTATTGGTGATTTTACAGTTCTCACACGTTTTGTTTTTAAAACAGGTGCAGTGTCAACGTAAGAAACCTCTTTCGAAACCTCATTCTTAACATCATCAAGTTTTGTTTCCTTTTGACTGTCTTTGAGGAAACTTCCTCTGCACTGGACTTGAAAATTCTTCTTCAGAGGTTCGCAAGCTGACTAGTCTGGTAGCACCATCTTTTGCTACTAGCAATGGGCTCAACGTTCGCGGTCACGTGTCGTACCAAACAAACCGCTTGTGTTTAATTTTCGTCCGTTCTGCGCATGTCGGGAAGTCTTCCGATAACGTTGATGAAAGCATTGAATTTGAATGTGACCCTAGCCGAATAATTATAATAATCTTTTGACATTTTTTTAAAAAAAGATATTAATATTTTCAATTATTTTGGTAAAATTTTGTAGTAATGTAATATTACATCTTATATTAAATTTTAATAAGCGTTTCCAATGCAATTTTCGTTTTTGCTTACTTAATTAATATCTCTTTTTAAATAGTTTAGAGCCGTTTTATTCTTTCCTTTCCCATATTCTTTTTTTCATCCAAAAGATACATTTAGTCAAATGGATATGGCAGAGTTTTTGAAAAATTACGTATGTTCTTTTTTAAATATTATTTAAAGGTTGACTTTTATGAGTATAGTTTCTTTTAAATAATTATTATTCTTAAATAAGTTAAAATTTTTAAGCTTACTAATAAAATTATTACAATTTTTTCTTATGTAATTTTATTATTGAAGTTTTCAGTTCGTTCAAAGAAAAGAACATATAAATTTGTATATATTAAATAAATTATGATTACAATTTCAAATTATACTAAATAACACGTATCGATACCATTTTTTAAAAAAATCTAAGTAACTTATGAAGCAGTTATTCATTTTAATTTGTAGAAATCATTGAAGAACAAACAAACAAATTTACACCTTCATAATTTTTTTTTCACATTAAAAAACATAGATAAAATACATATAATTATTCGAATAAAAATGATCAGATGGATGTTTCAATGTAATCACCCATTAAAAATAACTAAAAAATTATTTATTGTTCTAGACATTTAGAAAGAACATAAATAGAGCATGAGAAGAATGCCAAAGTAATTGACGAAATCAATTTTATTCAACAGAAACATTCTAGATACTAAACATTTTTTTTTTTTTTTTTTTTTGTCACCAACAAAAACATAATGTCAAGCAATATACTTTTAAAGTAAAAAAATTCTGAAATGCATTTATAATGCTAAAAGTATATTTATAAAAATTACATTGAATGAATATCATAAAATAAAACAAAAACATACAATACAGTAAATTTAATAAACACAAATAAGGTCATCGTAAAAATATATACATATAGAAATTAAATAGGATATAAAAAAGAGTTAGAAGAAACTTTTATGTTTTTACCGAATTTTATGATTCAAAATTGATATATTAAAAAAATAGGCAGGTAAAAGAGTAAAGCATCCATGAAGCAATGAAATACCTATACTTATAATAAAGCTCAATGTATGTGAAATCAATCGTGTTCATCAATCTTTCGATTACTTAGTGATAAGGTAGTAAAATGATAGGGTTTTTGAAATCATCTGAATCCTAACGAAACGTTAATTTTGTCTTCACTCTAAGGACTCCATTCTCATTTACGCATATTGACAAAGAATTCAATTTCTTTCTGTTGACTTCATGAGCAAAGTATTGGTCTTATATTATTCTGACAATCTATAATTCTGCTTCTCTTATTTCATATGATTATTCCCCAGTGATTCAAGAAGTGAGATTCCTGCAATTGGAAATGAATCTTTTCATCCAAGAAACCATTTTCAATATTCTATAACTTGAAAAATAATAATAGTGCCCGCCAGAATTATGTCTTCCAATTATGTTGTCGTCCCTAATACTATGATTCTGATTTACAGAACACACGAACTGATAATTTTTGGGAGTTGAGTTAGTTTTAAGTCTTTCTTCCATAACAGTTTGTTCGTCGGAAACAGGTGTGGAAACTAATTCGAATAAAAACTGAAGCGTCATACTCAAATTGACTGGCATCACAAAAGATATGCGCACTAATACCTTGTTACTTACTTGTAAAAGGCGAAAAACAGCGATTGATTGATAAATTTTCAAAGAGCCTAACTCTTCAAACCATTGTAAAAACTCCAACTTCATATTATTTTTAATTTCTACATCTCATGGCATATTGTCTTTCCGAATTTTTTGCAACATTAGTTTTGGTTTTAAGATAACAGGACATAAAGAACCTATTGGATCAAATATTATGCGTTTGATAGAAAGAATTTTTGATACAATTCCAAGTTTATAAGTTTCAACCAGTTCAAATTAATTTTCAGCGTGTCTTCTTTATAACCCCAAATCAATCCTAATACTGCGATAACTTGGTGAATTTCATTATCTCTCATTATTCCACTCTCTTAGGTTAAATTTTCCTTCAACTAAGATATGATGAGCCTCTTCAATAAAAGATAATATCTCAGATTTGTCATTCAAACTTGTGACTAAATCATCCAAGTAAAAGCTTCACAGAAGTATTTCAACAACTCTTTTATTGTACTTTGTATTTTTAAGATACTTTTTCAAGTGATGTTCGAGTGCAGCTCCTAAAAGAAAAAGACTACTCTTCACTCCAAACACCACACGAGTGAGTAGAATAATTTTTTGATTAACATTTTCTTTTCCATCTCACCAAAACAATTTAAGATATTTCCCATCTTCTGGTCTCACACTTATTTCTGTTCCAGTGAGAACATCAATGGGCCTTGAATTGTCTTCAATGTCGAATATTTTTATATTCATTGATTTTAATTCTTCAATCCATGGATTGGACGAAACAGAAGGGACGCCATCACAAATAATGTCCTGATCAAAAGCATCAAAGTTACAACAAAAAAATTTTCATCTAAGCTTCCTAGTTCAAATTTATATACTTCATTATGAAGCTCCGGGCTATTTTTTCTTCCTCCAAAAAATGCATGAGACAAAAGTTGCTGACGTGACGGCTTCAAACCTAGAATAGACACTGTCTCTTTTCTAATATATGATTTCTGAGAACCTGAATTAGACGTTGCTTTTATATTTAAATTGCAATTTTCTTCTATTATTTTAGCTTTTAAAGTCTGCAACAAAACTTTTGGACTGCAGGAAACACTAGCCAAATTTTCTGACTTAAAATTCTGATCTTTATTTTCCTTTTCTAAATTACGGGATGGAGTTTTATTCATATTTTTATTTTGATTAACCTCGTTACACATTATTGCATAATGCATTTTACTACAAATGATACATTTTATAAAGCTTTTGCATTTTCAGACCTGTGCCCTACTCATTAACATTTAAAACAACATCCCTTGGCCCTTGAAATTTTAATTTTATCACTATAAGACATTTTTGAACTCTAAAGCAATTTGTAGCTCATGTTTCCCATTACATAAAATGCATAATTTCTCTGAATCAGCAGTAGTATTTAGTAAATTAGTGCAGCACACATTTTATTTAATTTATTTTCGCTTTTATATGAAAATTCATCCTTCAATCCAAAACCATGCATAGCCCGCTTCGGCTCTATCCCAGTAAACGGTACGCTCTATTTTGGCGATTTTTTGGCGCCATTTCTCGGGCGATATTTATTTTCTCCTTGGCAACTTCACCCTTTCTCTCCCGTTAAAATATGGTAGCCTCGTGATGATGTAATTCTTGTTTCATCCAATTATATTCAAAGTTGTAGGAAGTAAGTTTGAATTTCAAAACTTTAATTTATGAAAAATGTGTTGAACTTTGTGAAAAACGTGTTGTTCTTATTTTGAAATATGTTTTGTGCATTTTTAAATATAGTTGATGAGAATTAAGGTCAGATTACTTGAAAATAAAACATTTTCTAAAACGGTATCTGTTTCAATCTGTGGTGTGGTACAGTTCTGCATTCTCTTCAATCGTATTTATTTTAAAATTTCATTGTATTTTAATTTCTTAATTAATCTATTTGGCTTTAAGTTTTAATTTCTGGTTTTTAAAAGTATAATGGCTTCTTCGTCTTTGTCTGGATCGAAACAAGACCGAGTGAGTTTGAGGTTTTTTTTTTTTTTTTTTTAAAATATATGAATTGGAAAAGAAAGGTAAGTTGGATGTTGTTAATTATTGTATGAGTGTAGGATTGATTGCTAGTCATTATACTTGTCCTAATTGTAATGAAAATATGAAATTGGTTGAAAGGAAAGATTTGGATGGCGGGTATCTTGGGTTTGTCGTGTGTATGGAAATTTTTCAGCTTTTTGTCTTTCTAAAATTTTTGTAATTTATTGTTGTTTTGTGATATTTTCTTGTTTTTGG
>JAPMOQ010034686.1:2409-21440 GCA_026543055.1 Argiope trifasciata
ACACACACACACACACACACACACACACACACACACACACACACACATATATATACAGTCGAATCCGGTTAATTGGACCACCGGGTAATCGGACCAACCGCTTATTTGGACCGAATCTCAAATAACCGAAACAAATCCTATGTACATAAGCCTAATATTATTCGCTTATTTGAACCAAAATTCCGTTTAAACGGACCAAACAACGTGGCAGGGAAGATGAAAAAGAAGCCACAAGTCGTCTGTGAACAGCAGGAGGTCCGAAAAGTAAAAGAACCAGCGAGAGGTGAGAAACCACTTTTTTTCTTAGAACGGGGAGCTCGGTAGTAAGTTCTTCAAACGTTGACTTGAATTTGATATGAACTTTTTTTTTATTGTGTTTCGCATACTGAGTATCATGTAGATCGTTTCGAAGAATTTGTTAGTAAATTTATTTTTCAATGAATTAAGTTCATAAGCAACAGTAGTTCTAGTTTGTATGTTTGCCATACGCATGTGCCGCATAATAAAGGTCATAATGACATTTTAATATGTTACGTATTGCACGTCTCGTCTTGTAACAGAGGGCATGTTCGTGTTATCGGACCATCCGGTTATTAGGACCAAAATGATCGCGTCCCGATGTGGTCCGATTAACCGGAATCGACTATACATATATATATGTTCACGCGCATTTCTCCATCTCGCTCAGTCTCGTGACTCAATGCAATTACGTGTCGCGAGCTGTATATATATTTATTACTGTGTTGTTCTATCAATTTATAATTGTGTTTTAATAAAAGATGGTTGTTTTTTTAAATTGGTGTGATTTTATTTGAGGAGTATTATTTTAGAGATCCTTAACCCAATGAATGTGTTATGAGGAGTATTAATATGGTCCGTCAATGTGTTGAGTGAAGAAATAACATTTTGGTCCGTATGCGAGCCGGAGAAAGAGGTGCGACCTTTGGAATTTTGAATAGCTAGTTTGACTTTCATTGGAATCAAAAGAATCGAGATGTGCGATAGAATTTAATATGGTGATATCTTGGAAATATTTTCTGAAGTATTGAGTTAAACAATTTCGGATAAAGAGATTAAGGTGAGATATTCGTAATTATTGTGATTTAATTGTGGATTATTTGTTGTTTATGTGAAATTGAATTTGAGATTTTGTATTGATATTATATTGTGTAAGAAATAGTTGTAGTGTGTTGATATCATTATGAGAATTTAGTTCCTTTTGTTTTAGGATTAGCTATTTCTGTCAGTGTAATACGTGTGTAGTTTGGAATATAGTTGAAAGTAGCATTGCTGATAAAGTTGATTCCTGTTCGTTTGGTTTCAGAACTCTTGCATCGGATTAGAATTGGTAAATCCCGTCAATGTATTTTGTTGTGAAAAGTGTTATCTAAGTTAGGAAGTAGTGTCTGACAAGGTTTTGGTTTCGTTTTTGGAATTCATAGTGTAATTGTGTTGTAGTTTCGATTCGACAGTTTCCTTGTGATTGTAAAATTAGCAGTAAAAAAGATATAATTTGTGAGAGGTTGTATGTAAAAGTTATTTTCACTTCTATCAACCATGCCGTTGAGTACTAAGTTAAAGAAAGAGGAGTTGCGGATTATCGCTGAACTGTTAAGGCTTTCCGTTCCTGATAATGCGAATTCAGTTGAGAGAGATGATTGAGAAAAGTGAGGTGTTTAAAACACAAACTGAAGTAGTTCATTGTCTAGTAGATCAAGTAAGAGCCGATACTCAGGCAAAAATAGTCGATACTCAGGTAAAGCTAGGACTAGAAAGGTTAAAATTGAGTCAAATAGAGAAAGAAATAGAGTTAGCAAAGGTTGTTGAGAAAGAAAGAGTTAGGAAAGGTTAAAAAAGAGTCATTAAATAATACACAAAATACTGAAATCATGGATTCGAATTCATCAAGTGTTGAATTAGAAAGCTTAATAAAAAGTATTAAAACTTTAACTATCCCTGTACCATGTAAATCGGAATCCTTTAATTTATTTTTCAGCTCTTTGGAAAAAGCATTCCAAAACAAAAATGTTTCGGAAAATTTGAAAGCAGAAATTCTGTTGAATATTTTGGGTGAAAAAGTCAGTCATCTGCTGGTTTACATTAATCAAGAAGATTTAAATGATTATAATAAGATTAAAACTTTAGTTTTAAAGGAATTTGAACCCACCCCTCAGGAATGATTAAATAATTTTAAAAAAGCTCAAAAATCCCCGCCTGAGAGTTTTGTTCAATTTGCATCCAGATTAAGTGCATCTTTGAACTACTATTGTCAGTTGCGTAAAGTGAAGGATTTCCAATCTCTATGCGAGCTTATAGTCTCTGATAGAATTTTTGAAACTCTTGATCGAGAACTAATGACTCATATTGCGGTAAAACAAGGTGAAAATTATTTTAAGCCTCATGAACTCGATCGAGAATATGACATTTTCTTATCATCGAAAAGTAAATGTAAAAGCGAGATAAATAATAAGATCGTGGCAGGGGATACAGAAAGAATTTTGGGAAATAAATAGCAATTTCTAAATTGGCGTTCTAATAAATCCGTTTCTAAAGAGTTTGTGTCAGAAGTAAAAAATTCAAAGTGTGTTATGTGTAAGAATAGTGCCAATCATCCTCTTTATAACTGCCCCCAATTTAAGAGACTTTCTGCAAGGGAAAGAGTTGATGTAGTGAAACGGAATGCTTTGTGTTTTCGTTGTTTGTTACCACATAAAATTCGCGATTATCGCTCTAATAGAAATTGTTTTTGTGGCAGATCTCATAATCGAATGCTCCATTTTCCGTGAGAGGAAAATAGTACTAATAATTCACTGTTTGAAAATATGTCTATTCGTCAGCCAGTTTATGACGAGGAAGTAGCGCCAAACCAAACGTTAAAGGAAACGGCGAATAATCAAAGATAGTTGCTATGAGTTATCAAAAGAGCCAAAGTAAGAATGTCCTACTTAATACTGTTCGTGCCTTGGTTAGAAATAAATATTCAGAATTTGTGGAGGTTCGATGTTTATTGGACGTAGGAAGTCAGTCTTGTTTATGTACGAAAGCTTGCGCAGAACGACTGCAATTGAAGTTGGAAAAAATAAATACTATTGTTTCATGTGTGAATGACGCTACTATGGTGGTTAATAATTGTGTAAAAACTACGGTTACAAACAAGGATAGGAGCTTTGAGTGAGAATTGTCGATATTAGTAGTAAAAAAAATTACTGATGTTATCCCGAACAAGGTCATTGATTTAAATACGGAAGTATTAAGGTTTCCATCACTGGCTGATCCTAGTTTAAATATCCCAGGAAAGATAGACTTACTTTTAGGAGCTGAAGTATTTTCGGAGCTTTCCATCACTGGCTGATCCTAGTTTAAATATCCCAGGAAAGATAGACTTACTTTTAGGAGCTGAAGTATTTTATGAATTGTTGAGACCTGGACAATTTCGAGATTTGAATTCATCGTTGCTGTTTCAGAATACAGTGTTTGGTTATGTTGCCAGTGGTAGTGTAGATGAGGTGAGGGAGAACAAAGTTCATTGTGGGTTGATTTTAGATGTTGATTTGAATCGTACTATGAGAAAATTCTGGGAAGTTGAAAATGTGGATAATGAGGTCACTAAGAGTCAGGAGGCCTTGTTGTGCGAAGAGCATTTTGCAAAAACCCATAGAAGGAATGAGGAGGATCGATATGTGCTTACAATGCCTTTGAGAGAGGACCCGTCTTGCTTGGGACATTCAAAGGCCATTGCGGTAAAAAGACTTAACTCGTTGTGGAATCGTCTGGCGAGGGATTCAGAGTATTTGTCATTATATTCAGATTTTATGAGAGAATATGAGGAGTTGGGTCACATGGAGAAGGTTAATGAGACAACTGAACCATCTTCCTCTTATTATATACCACACCTTGGAATCTTTCGTCCAGAGAAGTCGACGACTAAATTTCGTGTTGTTTTTAATGCATCGTCTCCTACAACTAACGACATTAGCTTAAATGACATTCTGATGAAAGGAGAAGTAATTGAGGAAGTATTCACCATCATTACTGGTTTTCGGCGACACAAATTTGCCTTTACCGCAGATATAGAGAAAATGTATCGACAAATACTCATCGAATCAGACCAATGTGATCTTCTGAGAATTCTTTGGAAGACAAATTTTGACGATGAGCCTACCACGTATAAGTTGAAGACTATCACCTATGGGACGTGCTCCTTTTCTTGCCATAAGAACTCTTAAACAATTGGCCATAGATGAGAATTCAAGATTTCCCTTGATGTCTGAATTCTACTACATGATACATACATGGATGACATAGTCAGTGGCTCTTCAGCATTAGAGGGTGCCCAGGAGTTACAATGCCAACTTATTGGAGCTGTGCAGTCAGCGGGACTGTAATTACATAAGTGGCACACCAATTTTGAGAAGTCTATGTTCTCGGAAGACAGTTATAAATTTGATAAAGAGGAGGGAACAAAAACGTTGGGAGTTCTATGGAACTCTCATATAGATTGTTTTTCTTTCCGAGTAGATGTCCAACCGAAACAGTCGTATACTAAACGAGAAGTATTGTCAATTATTGCCAAAATATTTGATCCGCTTGACCTTCTGGGTCCGATAATAGCTAAGGCCAAAATGATCATGCAAGAACTTTGGCGCATGAACATCGATTGGAGCGATGTTCTTCCTGAATCGGAATATCGAGAATGGCATCGGTTTCTAATTGCTCTCAGAGCCTTAAATGAAATTTCGATAAACAGAAGAGTATTCATTGACCAGTCAACGAGTGTAGAGCTTCATGGCTTTGCAGACGCGTCAGAGCGTTGTTATGGAGCAGTGGTGTACTGCAAATCAAGTGATGAACAAGGCAATATTGTGATTGAATTGGTTGCCAGTAAATCAAGAGTAGCTCCGATTAAAAGCTTAACGATTCCCAGGTTAGAATTGACTGCCCTAGTCTTGTTGTCAAAGCTTATGAAAAAAATGATGACAGCAATCAAAACTACAGTGGCTAGTGTCTACTATTGGTCGGACTCAAATATTGTGCTTTCGTGGCAGCAGAAGCAACCAATAGATTTAAAACAATTTGTCCAAAGCAGAGTAGCGACGATTCAAGAAATGACTAGTATTAACCAGTGGCATCATGTATCCTCGGAGCAAAATCCAGCTGACATCTTATCACAAGGAAATAGACCCAGAAAAACTTATGACGTGACTTATGGTGGAATGGACCAGAATTTCTTGATGATAATAGCTATCCTAATCAACCGGTTCCTGCATCAGAAGCTGATGAAAAATTTATGGCTGAAATTAAGAACAATTCTAAGAACTTTAAAAATTTTAATATTATTGAAGGACATTTAATTTATGAATTAATTCAGCTTAGTAATAATTATATGTCTGTTTTACGTGTTCTTAGTTACATTTTTAGGTTTTGTGACAATTCTCGAAATCCACTTGGGCGTACTATAGGTCCTCTTACCAGCAGTGAGTTGAAAAAAGCCGAGAATTTCTTAATTAAAGCATTGCAGCATCAAGAGTTTGCTGCCGATATTCAAAACTTGCAACTCAAAGGAGTCGTTTCTCCAAACAGTAAGTTAAAAAACCTCAACCCGGTTTTGGATGGTGATGGTATTTTGAGGGTTGGAGGCCGACTAGAAAATCCAAAATTAAGTTTTGTGTCAAAACACCCAGCTATCTTGCCAAAAGGTAATAAACTTACTATAATAATTTTAGAGTATTATCACAAGAAGCATTTGCATGTCGGGGCTTCAAATTTACTATGTATTGTTCGAGAAAAGTTTTGGCCCCTAAGTGGTCGTACAATGTGTCGTAAGGTAATTCACCATTGTATCCCATGTTTCAAATTAAAACCCATTGTGTCTAGTCAATTAATGGGTAGTTTACCTAGGAACCGAGTTTTAGCTGATTTTCCTTTCAATTGTACTGGTGTAGACCTTTGTGGTCCATTCATGATTAAATATAATCATCAACGAAAAAGTACATTACATAAGGTGTTTGTATGTGTATTTGTGTGTTTCGTAACAAAAGCTACCCATTTCGAAATTTTGTCAGACTTGACATCTGAGTGTTTTATAGCTTCGCTAAAACGATTCATTTCCCGGAGAGGCAAATGTGCAAAATTATACTCTGACAATGCAACAAATTTTAAGGGAGCCAATAACCTAATTAAAAAGTTTCTTGAGTTGAGGAAAAATCCCGATGAAATTCTGGCTAATTATTTGGCTGCAGAAGGAATAGATTGGAAATTCAACCCTCCAAGAGCACCTCATTTTGGTGGGCTTTGGGAGGCTGCTGTCAAATCGTTCAAATTTCGTTTTGTTAGAGTTTCGAGGGGAGCTAATTTAACATTTGAGGAATTCCTAACATTAACAATCCAAATCGAGTCAATTTTGAATTCGCGTCCACTCTATCCATTATCAGCCGATGCAGATGATTTTGGAGTTCTAACACCTGCTCATTTTCTGATCAATAGACCGATGAATTCAATTATCGAACCTGATTTAACTAGTTTTAAAGAACATCAACTAAAAAAATGGCAACAAGTTACGAAATTAGTTCAGCAAATTTGGAAAAAATGGCACCGGAGTTACCTGAACGAATTACAGCAAAGAAACCAATGGGTATTCGAGAAAGAAAATGTTCAGGTAGGAAATCTCGTGTTGCTGGTAGAAGACAACTTGCCTACTCATAAGTGGGCTCTGGGTAGAATTAAAGAAATCTATTGTGGGGGAGATAAAAATATTAGAGTGGTTCAAGTTAAGACCCAATTTGGCACGTTTAAAAGGGCAGTGAGTAGGGTATGTGTATTGCCCATGCCGAAATGACTAATGTAAAAACATTGGAGAAATGTGTGGATTGCTGTTCAAATAATTTTATTAATTTCTTAAAAATTTCATTTGTAATATTATGTATTTGGTTGAATGTTTGAAACATGTCAACAGGGGGAGAATGTTCACGCGCATTTCTCCATCTCGCTCAATCTCGTGACTCAATGCAATTACGTGTCGCGAGCTGTATATATATTTATTACTGTGTTGTTCTATCAATTTATAATTGTGTTTTAATAAAAGATGGTTGTTTTTTTAAATTGGTGTGATTTTATTTGAGGAGTATTATTTTAGAGATCCTTAACCCAATGAATGTGTTATGAGGAGTATTAATATGGTCCTTCGATGTGTTGAGAGAAGAAATAAGTATATATATATATATATATATATATATATATATATATATATAGAGAAACCTCGTTACAACAGTATTTTAGGGACCAAATAAATATATTGTTGTAGAGAGGCATATTGTTATATCGAGGGCCCACATATTTTGAGCATTTAATAATAGTTTTTTTATTATTATTGGTTTAAGGTGCATAACATACTACTTTTAAGTCTATATTTAGAAGAAATTAATTTGTAAAATACTAATAATAGTGGTTTAAATACTAAAAAAATAAATAAATAAGGTAAACTCAAAAAATAAGCACAGAAATATTCACATACCTGAAAACATTTTTTATTGAAAATAATCCAGTATTTTTGTTTGTTTATTCATTTTTTTAACTGTTAAGTTCACCAACACTGTATGCATTGAGTCTAGTGCGCGAAAATGTTCTTCATTTGTCGACGGAAGGCTTGAAAAAAATGTCCGCAGGGAATTCACAGATTGAAGAGCTTCCTGGGATGACAATAAGGACTGCGATGGACCTGTATTATCATCATCGTCAATATCATCATCATCTTCATAATAAGTTGTCGATTATGAAACTTGCTTGACCGGTTTTTGAGGGTAGAAACGGAAAATTGCTGGCGACATTTCACCGTGTGATAAGGCCTTTAGGGAACAATAGCACGTGAAAGAAAGAAAAGTTTAAACCAAATGTTTCGCGTAGAACTCAAAATCGTTAAAAACTATAAAACAACCTTTGAACTCACTTTTCAGACGTCACTTAACAACACCCCGCCTCCATCTCCCCCAGTTCCTCTAACAAAGGGCACTTGTTCTGTGACAAGGTGACCAGACAGGTCTAGATGTCCTTAAACTTTATTAGAATTCCAAAGCTTACTGGCAAATGAGACTAGGCATACATTTACACTTCACCCCCCCTCACCCACTCCAATTCCCAAAAGGGTGGTCTCCATCTGTTTTGAAATCTGAACAATAGCTATTTATTCAGGGATAAGTTGAATATCCAAAATGAGTCTTAATAGACGGAAAAAATAACAAAAGAAAACGAAAAAAAAAGCATTTGAAAATCAAAATATTATTATAAAGGGAGAAAATAATACTGAAATTTAGATTGAAAAAATCGTTTTACAGAGGTTTATTGTTCTAGAGAATATCGCAATATTGAGGGGAGATTAACATTAGTTTATATGCAAAATCACCGGGACCACAAAACATTATTGTAGTAGAGGGAGTTATTGTTGTATCGGGTATCGTTGTAGCGAGAGTTTACTGTATATGCGTGTGTGTGTGTGAGAGAGAGAGATGAGCACACACAATGATCAATCCTTTAGTTGACGGCACAACACAGACGACGTTTATTTATGGGACGAAGACAGGACAGCACAAAGACGATAAATATTTACAGCACAACTATGTACAGAAAACAACTATATACAGCCGAAACGAACACACAGGACAGCACGTAGCAGTACTCTACTACAGGCAGTAGCCCACAATAGCAACAAGTCCACAGGCAGAAATTCCGTACTGACAACGTCCACAGCTCACAAAGCGGCCAGACGGGACTCAGCAAGAGAGGGAATCTTTAAAGGATTCTGTCTACGCTCACGTAGGTTTCTCCCGAACAGGCTGAAACTACTCTTCTGTCTCTTCTTGCCTTCGCTGCCGACTCATCACTTCACACAACGGGACTACTCCGGAGTTCAGTACAGCTCCGTTCCAGATGACGTCACCGGCTACGACACAAGACACAGGTTCGTCAGAATACGTCACGCAGCTATCTAGAAGTCCTCCGTTCAGGACTCCACAGTTCAAGACCTCTCTATTTAGGTCTAGTCGGTCGACCACCGCCTTATTTCGTTCAGCTTCCAAGACTTCTCAGTTCAGGTCTTCCCGATTCAACACCCTGACGTACTTCTTGTCTTCTTGATTGAACACAGCCGCACTTCTCAGACTCCTGCCTTATATAGTGGCGGAAGTGGCATTATAGAGGCGGTATACACACACACACACACACACACACACACACACACACACACACACACACCCACACACACACACACACACACACACACACATATATATATATATATAATGTATATATAGTTTTAAAAAACCATTATTTCGCCACTTTTTGTCTTCTCATTGCTTCGTCCCTGTACACTTCAAAGATTTGTCTCTGTGCGAGACCACTATTCTAGACATTTTGCCATTATTGTCATTATTTCAGGTCTCAGTACTAACACTATCTTCTCGTATGATCTATCTAAAACAACTAGAGCCATGTGTCTCCACTCTAGGTAATAATATTCCCATCCACAATCTCTACTTTTCAAATACTGGTGTTTGCAAACATTTTTTTAAACTTTTTTTTTCTTTTACTATTCCTTGTACAAGGATTAAAATTTTATGCTTTTATCTGGATAATTTTTCAGGATGTTATGAATTATGAATTTACTGAATTAAAACATCCCCCTCTCCTGGCTATGACGGTCATTTCAGTGAATCTCCCATTGGAAATATGCATACTTCTAAAGATTATTAAAAGGACAAAAGCAGAAAATCATAACGCATTCTTCGATATCTATACAAAGCTGATTTTTTTAACAATAGTTGCTTAGATGTGACCCAATTCATAACTTGCTCCATAAAAACAGAACTTTTCAATTTGCTATCAAACGTCTACAGAAAATGGGCTTCCAAAGGTAATTCGTCCCTTTGTTCATTCATAATTCCAATACAAAGTATTGAAAATGTTAGTAAACATTGCACAAAAAAGGACAAATCAAACAGTTTGTAAAAATGTTTTTTAAAGCAATACGTTTTATTATTACAACTGTATCAAATTTTTTTAACAAATTTTGTTATTTTTGTTTAGTGACAGATATAAAAAAGTAATAAAGCAATGCAGAAATAGAGACCATTATTAGCAATTATGCATCCGTTTTTTTTCATTCTTATCGCAAAAATAATAAATTATTAGATAATAATTAACTTGAATATTTTAGAAGTACCTATTAAACTGAAAAAAATATTTTGTCACCTTTGTGGTAAAACTATAGTACAGATAAAAAATTCAATGTTTCTAAGAAATGCGTATTATTGATTGTTCACTTTATTTCACCTTTTAGACAAACGAATGTGTAAATAAAGTCTATTTTTACTTTTTGGAAACAATGTCTTATAAGCATATTTTCTATAGACGGACAATTTTATTGTTTTTTTAGTATTAATATGAAGTTGGATTCTGAATTTCTAGATAATTTATGCATTTCTTACAAGAAGTGTTCAAATTAAAAAGTATGAAACAACACTATGGGTATAAACGTTTTATTCAAAGTATACATTATACACCTGAGCACAACGATCCCATTAATTAACGAGCTAAGGATTCCTTGTATCCAGAATTCCTGTGGCCTTGACGAGACTCGGTCCTTCACAGCGTTCTTGAGTTCGAGAGTCTCTGAGTAGAAACTTGTAGGGGTGTGGATTATTTTCAATCATCAAATTCTCGTTAGTTCACTTCACTTCAATCCGACGGTGTAGGCGTTGATCGCAGCGCCACAGGGCTCCCCTACGCAGTCTGGAAGACGATTAAATGGCAAAGCTGGATCTCCTCCAGGCTTGAGTCGGTCGATGCTAACTGTCTGCTGACGAGAACCGACTTGAATGGTGAAATGCTTCGACGTTCGGGAAATAACAAGATGAGGTCCACTATACGGAGAAACCAGAGACTTAGTAATCCTATCCTGTCGAAGAAAAACATGGGAACAGTTATTTAGTTCTTTATGCACAAAAACTTTACGCTTGTCATGTTGCGACATAGGGACTGGTCGCAAAGACGACATCTGCTTCTGCAAAAATGCAAGGAATCATTAGCCGATAAAGTTTTATCAGCATTAAAAAATTCTCCAGGCAGAGTAATGTGAGAACCATACACCATTTCTGCGACGGAACAATTTAGAGGTTCGTTAACAGATGCTCGAACCCCTAATAGAATAGAAGGCACAATCACGTCCGGGTCACCAGTTGTAGGGGTGTGGATTATTTCCAATCATCAAATACACCACTCTACAAAAAATAATTTATTTAACAAAGACTTTACTTTTACTTTAAAATGGAACGGGACGGAACAGGAACACGAAAATAACATTTACAACGATCTCCGGAACAAAACTTCTGCACGCACTTTCTTGTTAGAACAGTTCTGTTTCTCGTTAGTTCACTTCACTTCAATCCGACGGCGTAGGCGTTTATCGCAGCGCCACAAAACTCTTCCCATTCAGACGTTTTTTCAGTAAACCAAACCCTTGAAAAATCGCAGGGCGACATATTCGGGCTGTAGGGTTTATGATAGAAATGCTCCTTCTTGGTTTTGATCAGCTTCGATGTGACCATGGAGACGTGTGAACTCGCGTTGTCATGGAACGAACCCACACCCTCCATGAGTTGCCCCGGTTTTTTGTTCTTGATGGACCAGCGTTATCTTCTAAATGTGTCACAGTACTCGGAATTAAGGGTTTTGAAAAAACATCTAAAAGGGAAGCGAACTCAAAGATGTCGTGACAGACTGGATTTCGTCAAGGCCACAGGAATACTGGGAACAAGGAATCTTTCGGCACGTTTATCAACGGGATCATTGTGCTCAAGCCTATGGGACATACTTTGAATAAGTTTTCATTTATACTCACAATGTATATTTTGTACCTTTTCATTAGACACCCCTTATATATTTTCAAGCGAAGAATTTTGTAAATATATTTTAGACTTCAATTAAGTTTTCATTAAAAAAATTATAGTTCCTCTATTAATATCATACCCATTTTTGGATTTCTAATTCATAATGTGATTATTTTAATATTTCACTATAGATTATGAAATTTAGGAATCATATTTTCTTTTAATTTTTGTTCATTAACTCTCAAATCAAAATGTTTTATTATGTTTAATTACCCTAATGTGGAAAATGTATGATCTGCAATGAAAAAATTGATTGAGAGTAAATTATTATTATTTTGATAGATGTTTTATTCGTATTCTCAGCAAATTTTAATAACATAAAATTAAAAATGAACAAAAATTTACTTTAGAAATTTATACAGCAGAATTGGAACATAAAATTGATAGAATTTCCGTGATTTCAAAAATGTTTATCAAACAGTTATTCATCAAATTTAGAGAATTTTTTTTAATTCAATATATAAATTCCGTGTAGAAGTATCTTTCCTCGGATTTATCTTAATACCGATAATCAACACTGTCAAGGAGATTTAGTTTTGAATTTAAAAAGGACGGATATGATAACAGACGGGGAAAAAAATCACATTTGTTCAATAAACACTTGCAATTTTAGAAATATTACTAAAATTTTTTACTTTGGATATTTTCATCTTGAATCTTATTTTTTGTAAACAATCTTTAATATAAAAAGGGATAATTAAAGGTCATTGAATCTTTTAGTTCTCTTATTGTTACAGATGCTATTGAATTTTTAATAGTATGGTTACAAACTTGTAATGTTGCCTCCCAGCATGGTTAGTTCTATCATGGGAAAAACCAATTTACAAAAATCTATATTGGATGCTGATTGGGTACTGACCCAGTGATCCCAGAGCTTGGCGATCATTTGCTGCCTTGGTGACGATTTGACGACTTTGGCGACAAAATGTATAATGCTGGAAACTTCAAGAATTTTAACGATCCTTCCAAAAGAAACTGAGATACACTCTGAATCTTCTAGCTCCACCTCTCGGAAATTATAGAAGACTGGCAGTCGCAAACTGCTTGGTGTATTGAAGCTTAGTCGGAGTCGTAGACGAGTATTTGAAAGGATAGCTAAGCAACGGTGGAATGCCAGCTTTGTGTAGAGCTCAAACGAGTGCTGAGCTGTTGTGTGCCAAGTTCTGTTGTCTGCTGTGGAAGCAACGTCGTGTCGTGTGTGGAGTTGCCAGTCAGGTGGTAGTGAGAGATACAGCTAAAGCGCGAGACAGTAGGAAGTTCAGCAGTTTGGAGAGACTGTAGAGCGAAGATCTGAGGAACTCTTCTCCTGTTGGATTTTGTCTGACCGCTTTGTTTGCTGGGGTCGATTACTACTTGTCGATTACTGATTACTGTAGTGTGCTGTTGCATGCGGTCCTGTGTTCTCTCGGCTGTAAATATTTGTTGTGTTCTGTGAGTTAATAAAAGCCATCGTTGTTTTCTACTGAAGCCTACTGATTGTGTTTTCACGCCCTACACCCACTAGAAGTGAACCCAATGAAATTCGTAACAATATAAATATTGTAAATATTACTATTAAAACCGCATCTTTAACATTAACTAAATAAATACCTGTAAAGAAATGAAAAATATAAATAATTAAAAATCTAAATAAAATCTTAGGCATGGTGCTTTTGTGATATACTTTTATCAAGAATTTTTACAATAAATCTGCAAATTAAAAGTACCTATGGCGTCAAAAACCTTCATTAGCAGCCAACAAATTACATGATTTCAAATGGTATAGAAAAACTTTAAAAATTCAAGACATTTTTAACCGATTTTATTTCGTTACCATCTCTAAGATAATGATTAAATTTCAATTATTTAGATTCTTGTAACATTTTCACTTACATACAATTAACATTCGGAGACACAAATTTGTTTCGGGATTGAGGCCGGTATAAAACTTTTTGACTGCATCAAATTTTTATATATATGTTTATATTTTTATTTTATTTATTTATTTGCTGGGCAAGAACACAGTTAGATGTTATCTTTTTTCCTTAAGTCTCTTTCTTTTTGTATTAAGCAAAATAAAACGTAGTAACTTTCTAAAATGTTATTTTGTAAAGGATTTTACAGAAGCAAAAAATTATGAATTTTAAAATAACGTCTCATCTTAAAAATGAAACAAATTTTCTGATAGTAAAAAACTTTTCTTTTGGTTAAAAATTAAATACAAGTTTTTTTGTTTTGTTTGTTTGTAGTAAAATACTCAAAACAGAAATTAATGTCTGAAAGCAAATACTCATGTTAAGTAAACAATTTTTTTTTCTATTCTTATTGAATGGCTGTGACTATATTTTGACACCTGAATTTGAAATTAGCAAAAGTTAAAGCTCTGAAAACTTCATTCAATTAATTATTTCCTAATCAGTTTTTGTACCTCTGCAGTAACATTTTTTGAACTTCTGATAAGGATAAGTTCATGCTTTATGAGCTCAAAACAGGCTGCACAGTTTTATAAAGAAATTCTACATTTTGGATGTACGTGGGTGGGATAAAGGTTTCAGCCTGATCTAGAGGTGACGCTCTAGAAGTGACTTTGCTTAAGCGCTTTAAAGTGCCAACTTTGATTAATACTTTTTACGCATTTCAATATATTTGTGTTCAGTTGTTTTATGATAGGCTGTTTTTTTTAAAAAATTTCTTTTGTTTTTAGCCGAGTATGTAGAAAACTTAAGTGCGAGCTTAGATAAAATATTCTTTTTAATATTTTTTTTCTCCACCTGATATTAAAACTGAACTAGATACTAAACTAGGGGAATCTGCTCCTTCTTTACCAAATGTTAAAACATTGGTTGCATTTGGTTATAAGACCATTCTGAATGCGGAACATTCTGAAAGACTAAAATCAGCCATTACAGATGAAATCATTAAAAAAGCTTACAAAAATATTACCAATGATCACCGACTGAAATTGACAGAGGATACTGAGCCTTAAGGTATATCTAAGAATGAATATATCATATTTTAATCGATATTTTGAATAAGAGAAAGTTATCAGTAAGATGGGTGCCGCATTTGCTGACATTAGATCTGAAACTGCAGCGCATGACTATATCAGAGGTATCAGATCAAACCCAACTAATTTTTTGCTGTGCTTACTTTTGGCATTTCCTTACTATGGATAAGACATGGATCCATCCCTATACGCCAGAGGCAAAAACAGCAATTAAAACAGTGTACAGCGAAGGACAAATCAGCACCATAACAAGCACAAAGTGCACCATCTGTTGGAAAGGTTATGGCATCAGTTTTTTGGGACACTAAGAGACTTTTATGATTGGGCTATCTAGAAAAAGGCAGAACGATCAATGCTGAATATTATGCTAATCTTTTAGATAAGTTGTATTTCACAATCAAAGAAAAAATTCCTGTTTTGTCAGCTCAATGCACAAAGTTCATAAGGCTATCATTATGATGCCAAATCATGAATTGAAGTTTGAAATCCTTCCTGATGAAATCTTTATTCCTGGTATGGTGCCCTCGGACTACAGCTTCTTCCCCAATCTGAAACAAATTATGGCTGAAAGGAAATTCTGTTCTGATACCGAAGTCATCTCAGTTGTGAATCTCTACTTTGAGTTCCTAGATAACAGTTCGTACAGACGGGGAATCCAAGCACTACAGCACCACTGAAGAAAGTGTATATGTTTGGAAGGGAATTGCATTAAAATTTTTCTTAAAAAATCATTAAACGGATTTTTTTTTACTTTGCTTATTAGGCCGGAAATTTTACCCACTCTTTAATACACACATCAAGAACAGTTTTTAAAAAAATTAATTAAAATTTTAAACATTTAAATACAAAGTGAAATCATATCGGCTTGTTTTTAATTTTCGGGAATAACTTGCAAAATTATTATTGTTCAAAAATATTTTTTCACATAATCTGAAGATTCAAACATATTTTTTTATTGAAACAGTAAACTCGGAGTGCAATTTTTCTCAAAAACGACTGGAATTCGTATTCGAATTTAGTCAAAAACTCTTGCCATAGAAATATATTATGTCTATATTTAAAGATTCGATCTTGTAGGTCGGACACGATAGAGTGACAAATGAGTAGAAATTGCTCCATTGCTTGCGTATAAAACTGGTGGTGTAAGTGATAAGAACACTTATATAGCTGTAAATTTCCAACTTTTATGTTCAAATTCAAGATTCTGCGAAAGTGATTTTTCTCTTTTTTGATTTCAATTTCCATTAAAGTTCTAAAATTGTTTCCATTTTTATACCTTTTCTGAAACAAAAAATGCAGTTTATTTAAATTGAAATAGTTTACAAAAACAAAAAGAATTCCTATTCAAAGTTTGGCAATATAGCTTCCATAAGAATACATAGTGCTTTTTTTTCCCTCAAATATCTTTCATGTAGAATAAGAAGGAAAGATATGTGAGAAAAAATTAAGTCATAGGAATTTTACAAAATTAGTATGTTGTAATAATAAGGGAAAAAAGATTAAAAAAGCAGAAAAATATAGAAAAAATTATTCTTCGGATTCCAGGCCCGATCTAATTACCAGCACAAAGCAATGGAAAGCCCCATAGCGTTCTATCTACAAAATGACCCAATCCTACTGCAGCGCAGCTGCATAAGATTCTTCATACGATTAACCAATTCAAGTTTAAAATGCGGTGGAAATCCGATCTGAAAACACAATGTTAAGAATACTGATTATCTCTGGGCATGCGCAAGATAGCAACCGTTAAAATTTCAATTAAATTTATAGGTATTTTAACATTAAATTTTCTTTCATGAAGTATGAAAATTGGTCGAATCCTTAATAACTCTAGAGTTAGTATTTAATTAATAATAAAAAGGCTTACAAAGATAAAAAAAATGTAGAAAAATTATTCGTCTGCTTCTAGATTCGAACTGAAGCCCAGCAGAAAATATCACGCCCTTCTATCCAGCAGGCCAAAAATTCTCCTGCAGAGCAATGTTCTAAGATTCTTCATGGGGATTAACCACTTTAAATAAAATTGTCATGAAAATCTCATCTGAAAGCACAATGCAAAGAAAATGCTGACGATTTCTGCGCATTTGGAAAATAGAGACACTAAAAACCTCCATTAAATTTACAGATATTCTGATGTCAAATCTTTTTTATGAGATATTAAAATTGCCCGAATTTATAATAACTCTAAAATTAGTATTAAATAATAACGAAAACACTTTAAAAAAGAACAAAAATTATGCATCTGTTCCCAGACTCGAACTGCAGACCAGAAAGAAAAAAGCATAAAGCACCATATATCGCTCTATCCATGAGACCACACATTCCAAACCCAGCGACATCGCATAAGATTCTCCATGTTATTAACCGCTTCAAGTTTCATTTGCGATTGAAATTTAATATAAAAGCACAATGCTATGAAAATAGATGATCTCTGCTCGTGTATGCGATCTCAACACAAAATTTTGATTAAATTTATAGATATTTAACGTCAAATTTTCTTTCATGGGGTATTAAAATTGGCCGAATTCTTAATAACTCTAGAATTAGTATTTAATTAATAATGAAAATATTTTTCAAAAAGAACAAGAATGTAGAAAAATTACTCATCTGTTTTCTCAATGTTATTTCATTTAATAGTTTGAAAATAGCTTGTAAAAAGCACCGTCTTCTGAAATTTAATGCAATAATTTGTTTCTATATATTTTGTCCTGTAGAGGGCGTCTCTTTACTAGAAATGCGTTATTAATTTCATTCTTTATGGTATTTTATTCATAAATTTAAAAATAGCTTACGAAAAACGACCTCTACTGAAATGAAACAAAAAAAAAACTGCTTAAAATTTATATTTCTTCTCTGTAGAGGGCGACATGAACCAGAAATGCGTTTTCATTCTCAAAGATTTGAGGAATGAAATTGATGATAATCATGGGGAGAATATATAAAAGGAAGAATCTAAATTTTGGAAAAATTCGTCTCTTGACGTTTCGAATTCAATTTCATTACTAACTGACGTTGCTTTTGTTTCTAAGCCAGCAACAAAAGCTTGAAAATCTTCCCGTTAACTAACTGAAATAACATCTACATTCTGGCTCAGAATTTCTCTCCATAGATCAAATATCTTATCTTGATATTGATAAAGTACCTACAATGAATAATAATGAAGAAACAACGAGTACCATGTGTAAATAAAATAATCATCTCTTCTGTCTCTTGCGCCTTCAAGCAGAAAAAAATCTAATCATTAATTTACCTGTTCCAAACCAGTAATAACCCTCTACTGTTTATACTTACTCTGACAAAAACAGCTTTGAAACAAAAATGGGAAAAAACACCCAATTCGGTAGGTGGATTTCAAAACTTTCAACAACATTTTAAACACTACGAGTGACAAATATTCAAAAAGGTAGAGGGAACTATATCAATAATTTTCTTTCCCACTTTCCATATTAAAATACACTTATTTTTCTAGACAGTTTTAAATTTCAAAAGTAGTTCCTAAATGATGAATGAAGATAACGAATTTTTTATATATTTTTGATTAGTTCAAATCAACAATTTTCATATATACTTATCTTGATTTTGTTTTACTTTTTTATGTTATATAGAAAGAGTTAAGTTTCATAATCTATACCAGTGATGGGGAAACTACGGCCCGCGGGCCAAGTCCGGCCCGCGGAAAGGTTTAATCCGGCCCGTTTAAGAGTGCCGTCGTGAGAATGTTTGAACGCATTCTTACTTCGTAATTTGACGACTGGCATAAAAACTGCCTGCGGGGATATTCAAAACACAATAGTATTCTGCACAAATCCATCCGAACCAAACAGCTGACTAATCTTCGCTCGAAACTTCCAGACACTCTCGCATTTTCGATTCATTGTTCTGTTTTTCCGAAAGAACCGCAAAACTCCAATTATATAAATACAAGCGAGGCCGCCCTAAGATCAGTTAGTTAGCGACTTAGTCAGTCATCTGCAACGGCCCGCTGTGACTCGAGTAACTGTTTGTGTAATCCTCGAAACTCCCACCGCCTCAACAAACACCCGCGCAAGAGCATTAGTTAGCAATGAAGATAATGACAATGTTCGGCTCATCTTATATATGCGAACAAA
>JAPMOQ010034693.1:0-80609 GCA_026543055.1 Argiope trifasciata
CGTCAAGATGCTACTGAATTCCTCCATGGTATGCTATAGTTTCTTCAAACTGGTTGTTTGATAGTAAACAGAACCTATAGCGAAGGAAGCTCATTTTGTCTCACATTGAGAAGGTCATTACCTGTCCACAGAGCGTCTTTTGTAGCATCCAGCCAGTGTTTCTGGCACCATGTCAAGGCCCTGGCACACTGTCCCATTGTTCCCCAAAATTCGCTGAGATGGCACTCTCTGCCTTGAACAATCCTGCTAGTTCGTCTGGAAATGAGCCTTCCTCACCTTTCGGTTTTTGCACAGCGCCTGAAATATATGCCTGCTGACACCACACTGCGGCTTTTTGGAACATTGAGTCTGGATCTGTTTCCTGGATGTCTGAATCGGCAATTAAAGCGACTGAATGATCGAAATGCGCTTTTTGTGTGGCATTAAATCGGTTTACGTACAAAATTAATCTTTTTTTGCTTGTCTCAAATTTCTGTTTAATTTTTCACCCGAGTTAGTTAATTTTTTATATTTAATTCGAGTTTCATTAATCTATCTTTAGTACACTACATAAAACTGGATCCTCATAAATATTATTTTCAATAATGCTAAATGAAAAACACTGTGTTTTATAATATATATAGTTATTTTTTCATTTATCATGAAAATTTTAAATGAAAATGAGTTTCTCTTTTTATTATTTATACTGACGAATTAAAAAAAATAATTAAAAGAAAGCTAGATATAAATTTCTTGGACGGAGGGGAGACAGTTGAAGAAATCTCCCAAACAAGTTCGGATCACATAATTCAAGAATCTGTTTTTAATCAATATATTTTAGAGAAATATTATAGTACAACGTTACTCCAAATCTCTATTTCAACGGGATTTAAATTTGTCTTTTTTCCATAATGTCATATCTTTTACACTATAAAGAAAATGCAATTATTCGTTTTGTGTTTAATCATATGGAATACTAGCCACCTCTAAAAAACTGTATTAAAAAGTGTCCATGTATTTAGTTTTAATTACTTTTTTTCAGAAAAATATTTAGCTTGTAAGTCATTTTGAGGCATTTTAAAATAAATGCTTAAAATTAATAAATTTAAAATAAATGCTTGTTTATAAATATAATCCTTTATTTTATAAATATAATCCTTTATCATCACATGCGATGCGAGAAAGTATTACCATCTTCAAAATAATTCGATACTGATATTTTAATGAATCTCTATGTCCTAGACATCCCTTTGGACTGTAAAGCAATGCTTTAAAAACAGTATCTGCTTGTTTGTGAACACAAACAATCCAAAACAATCCAAACAATCCAAAGTCTGAATTATGAACCTTAGTATGTTATCTTTACTCTAAATTTATAAATAAGCTTCGATTTTTGACCAAGTCGGATTACGACCACTAGTGCCACTGAACATAATGGCATAAAAACTCAACAAAATAAATAACTGGAATTTATATTTCCAATGCAATCGGATATATCAAATTTTGATCTAAATTATCCACTTTTAGAGTATTTTTTCACTTGTTCGTTAACGTGCATATGAATAATATTATTCAAATGCAAATCGAAGTACGAAAGATTCGATGGAGTATTATAACTATACTTGGGATCCATCGAAGAGTAAACCCATATCCATTCGTATGTGGACTAAAACGTCTCCAGATGTTAGAGCGAGATTAAATGTATGAATGAGCTAGAGTTTTTTTCTACTCAAGCCTTATGTGCAAAATTTTGCATTTCCATCAAGGTTCAAAGTTTTAACAAAAACGGTCTGTATTGTGAAAATATACTTATAATCTGTTTTTTTTTTCACTTAAAAATCTATATAAAACATTTTTCAAAATTTATAGCTTCATGTAAATCTATACTTTTAAATGAAAATATTCGTGCGCATATGTATGGCATCCAGACGATTCTATAGGACCTGGTGGTTAGGTCTCGACTTCAGGATGCCATAATCTGAAAATATGTCAGGGTCAAGGGTCTCTGCCAGATTATTGAAGTTTGCACTAGATTTACTGAACAATGCAGAAGGTAATTTATTGTGAATTTGCTGGCTGTTGCGCTTTAATATTTCAATGCGTAAACATCCTAAAGATATGTTAGCATCATACAAAATCCCAACCCGTACTTAATTTTCAATTTCCTCTCTTTTCTAGTCTTACGACAGTTCGCCAAGTTTGAATGATAAAAAAAGCGAAAATACATTGAAATATTTATATTAAATCATACTTCTTTTAATATATTCTAAATTTAACTTAAAAATTATTTCAATGAATTTTGTTCGTACATGCATACATTTTAAAATTTCAAAATTTATCAGAAATCGAAATTATTGTGTTGTTACTGTAATACCTTCTCTATTTATAATATGGTTATTATTATGTTTTTATCGAGAACATAACAATAACCAAGTAATTTTATTTTTTTCTTACATTTTTATATTTTTCTTGTTTGGTTTCACGTTCTTTTATTTTATTACGAAATAATATTTCAAGATACTGAATATCGGTACACATTTATGATTACAAAAACATTTAAGGTTTATTTTTAATGCTTTTGTTTCGCAGTGTTATTAAGGTTTATGTTCAATGTTTTTTTTCACATCACAAATTTCTGTTCGACCAAAGAAAAAACTGTTACTACTAATAGGAAAAATTAAACCATTAAAATGTGTTATATTATAGAGAGCTTTAACATGAATGGTATAGCAAATTATTATAACTAATAGATTTAGGAGATTTTTTAAAAATTTCATAAATGTTTTCTTAAGAATATGTAATTAAAAAATTCTATATCCAAAATCATCATGGCTACTTGTATAATGATTCACACTTTTTCTTTTTTGAGTGTTTAAAGCAGATTTTTTGTGTTGCCTAAAAATTGTAATTATTTAATGGGTTATCAACAATTTAAATGGTTTTTCTTACTGTATTATGTTACATTTTTTGCTAATATTTTATTGATGATCGATTTTGTTTGAATATTGAATTGATGTTTTTTTGCAACCGTCAACGTTGCTGTGCTGTAGCTTAGCTTTTGAAACTAATGCTTGCTTGCCTGCCTTCTAGATTTCGATCCAATGGATAAGCCCCGTTTTTCTAAGACTCTCCGAGGAGTAACATGCAACCGTAAGTATTCTCATTTTCTTATAACACAGACTGCATTTGATTGCAACAACGTAATGATTGATTGTCAGATTCCTGATATTTAATATAAGGAAACCTCAAATGAAATTGTGATTTTGGTTCTAAAGGCGTAACTCCAAGTATCAATATATTCATAATATACCAGGAAAAATTTAATGTAAAGAGATGAGTTCAAACAGAAAATAAATAGCATCGTTTCGCGGATTCATCAAAAAACTACGGCGCAGAATTTTGATTTTAGTTTGCAGAAGACACTATAAGAATCAGTCTTCAGTTTGTATGGCATTGAATATATGGCAAGGTGGACAAAAATTTTAGTGGGCCAAGAACTCCGTCCGATGAGTCAAAAAGTTTTAATCATGTTCGGAACAGACATGCAATGGTCACGTTAAGTCAATTTTCTTTTCTTTTTTAATAAAGTTCACGTACATGTATATTAAACCTTATGAAGGTCACATGAGCCATAGAAATAGAGGCGTGATATTAAGCTGTTAAGCCGTGAGGGCACTGTAATCTCTCAGCAAAATGTCTAATTTCTACCACATGGAATAGCACCATTAGAATCACAGTCTCATTTTCATCTGGGCTGTCCTTATATTTAGATTAAATGCAAATCAAAGCGCAAGCTTGTTTTTTATTCCCTAGCAATATGCTATGTTAAAGATCTAGCTTATATTACTTTCTTAAATACTTTTGTACGCATAAAGCTAATTAGCACCATTTATTTATTGGCTTCGACGTATTTCGAAATTACTGAGGGATTCTTTAATTTTAAGTAATATCACAGCTATTGCTGAAGAACTATTTTTTTAAATATATCTGATATATATGTTTTAGACCTTTGAATTTTATGCAAAAAATTATAAAACGCAACAATTTTTTGCATAATAAACTTATATATTTTCTGTTTTAATCAAAAAATTTCATCATTTATTAGAGAGGACTGAGACAAAGATTAATGGATATAAATTTTAAGGAACTGTGCAAATGATTACTGTTTTAATATAATTTTACATACTTTAAAAATGATTAATGAAATCATTGGAATTCTATTTTTATAAAAGATAAGTAAACTAAAAAAGGGAAGAAACAAAACTTTACGAAATATAAAATTGATAAATTTAAACAAAATTTTACGAAATGTAAAATGATGGAATTTATGATTAATTAGTATCTATTGTTTATTGACTTTTACAAGTTTGGTTATAAATGTTAGAGAATGACGAGCTAATAATAATATACATCTTTTTTGTTCAGGATCAAACTTTAAAAAAATTGCGAAAGATTTTTCTTGTATTAACATCTGAAATTATTTATTTTATATCATTTTCTTCTTTTTTATGAGACTTATCGCTAATTATAATCTTATCAATAAATTAAAAAATATATAAAATTCTGATACAGAATTTACCTATGATTATTTTAAACTCTAATAAACTCTTTTAAAATTTTCTGGTGTGTTATATGTTTATTAATGGCTGCCTCGTGCTGGCAATGCTTTTTAGCACGCTTTAGCATGTTTTAGATTGCAATCATTTCTGAAGAAAATTCATCTGTTCTTCCTACATCTATAGCAGTTTTAAAGTGACATGTAATTTATCTGTTATTAATTTATGTATTAACTGCTGTATTATGATTAACTGCTGTATTAGTAGAATATGATCATGTATATATTTTTTAATGTTTTCTTTAGATTTTAAAGGGAAAACAAGAATTTCAATTTATTGTTCTCTAATATATTTTAAATCTATAAAAAAACTGTATTTTAAATCACCACTATATTTTGAGTGATAATTTATCAGCAGGGACATAATACTCTAGAACTAATTTAAAAATGTTCATGAAGAGACGAAGACGGTAAATAATGCAAACAAATATGTGCTGCAATGTGTTTTTAAATTATTTACTGAGATCCAAAAGCATGTATTGATTAATAGCTTACGATATTACTTAACAGAGTGTTATTATTATGGAAATGACGATCTGATATTAAACAAAAAGAATAAATATAAAAATATTTTTTGATCAGTGTTGATGAATTTTCGATGACTAATTGTTTTCCTTAATTGTCAATTGTTTATTGGTTTGTTTTTCTTCTTAGCATTGCTGATAGTGAATGTTAACGATTGTTCAACTCTATTTTTTATCAGCAATCTCCCCCACCCTCATTAATTTTTATATTATCTTTTTCCATAGATGAAAACAACACTGAACTCTATGGTCTCTATTTTGTTAAATACAATGCAGTTAAAAAATAAGCTCACATGTTATTAAAAGAAATAAATTATACGTTTTTTTACAATTTTCTTTGTTTTTCTTAATAAAAAGGTTTTATAGCGCATTTTTTTAGCATCTTCAACACTGAAATTGTCAGTTAATCTCTTTCACTTGCAAATTTATCTCTGCTTAGTTTCAATGTTTTTAATTCATGCTAATTTAATTGTTTTGAATATTACCATTTTTTAATTATATGCTGGAGGATTGCAAAGGAATGCATTTTGGGCCCTTTTATATTTTATTAAACTGCCCTATATTTGCTGACCATTGATTCGTTTGCAGTGGGCGAGACCGCTGTCCTTGAATGCGAGACGGAGGGCAGTCCGGTGCCCAGCGTTACCTGGCTCCGGGATAACCAAAAGATAGAGAGGTCCGAGCGGCTGGAAACTTCCTCTGCGGGTCAGAAGCATACTCTCACTCTCAAGGATGCTTGTCCGGATGACGGAGGGCTCTATACTGTCGTCGCCACCAACTCCAAGGGACAGGCATCTTGCAGCGCACCACTGAATCTCAAGCTTTGTAAGTGGACTTCAGACAATTGCTTGAAGTATATCAAGCAACTACACAAGAGATCTAGTTTTTACGTTTATAACTAAACCTGACACTAATAATGCGAAACACAAAGATTGCAGGAAACAATTTTTGGATTTATAATTTCAAACCTTCATAATATAATGGGATCAGAATCTGAATCAGATTTTCATACTTGACACTGGCATCTCCTCACTGTTGTAATCTACAAACTGGAGTTAAATCTTCAGAGCACCACAAGCCTGAAATCCAACATCCCAGTAGCCGTTACTTTTTTTAAAAAGAATTGTGATGATGACAGTTTGAAAAAATAAAAAAATAATAATAATTCAATTTTTAGTTGATTAATAATAACATATCTTGTTTCTTAGTGTGGAATTCATGAAATTCATGACAAAAATCTATAGATTTTTTTTTCTCGAAATATTCCGTCATTTTGGAAAACAGTGACTTCATGGGAAATTTCAGTTTCATGAAATACGGGCTTGTAATTTTATTTTATTCTACCGAAGATCTCTAATCTGTTGAAAGTGAAATTCCATCAAGTGGCATAAAAATTTGTAGAAGAAAGATTGTTTAGATTATTTCAAATAAAATTTTATCAAATTCTGTCAGAATGCAGTTTTCTGCATAAATGTTTAATTTGTTAATTTTTTTCGGTCGGAATTTTTTCTCTGTTTTTTTAAAGAAGAAACTAAATGATCCATTTCTTTCCAAATGATTCTTTATCATTAATGCTATTTCTGGGCAGTCACATTCCCAGCCGTTGCTATTTATTACATTACCTAATGTAAATAAATTTAAATTTGTCTACCATAACAAAAAATTTGTTCTGTAGCAATTGCTCTCTTTTTATAGCTCTTCTGGGACTACCGAAGGAAGATTCTCGTCCCACTACCCCCGGTGGCACAGTGCTACCTCATGCCCCCGTTTTCAAGGTGAAGCTGAACAAAGAGACTCAGCTTCTGGAAGGGACAAGCGTCCGATTCGAATTGGTGGTGAGGGGAAATCCCGAGCCGGAAGTTAAATTGTAAGTTAACAAGTTTAATTTATTTTAAAATTAAAATCTAGATATGGCAACATTTCTGGGACTCAAAGAAACTCTAATTCATCTGTCATGGGGGTGGGGGAGGAATTACTGTACTTCAGGCTTGAAAAAATAAATAAAATCATTGCTGAATGCTGATTTGTTGTCATTTTCTATCATCAATGCTGTTACCGAGCTTCATCTTCTAAGTTAAATTCAATTACATTCTACTTGATGGGACCGATAAGGAACGGATAGTTTTGTTGAAATGAATGGTTGAAATAAACCATTTTAAATTAATAGCAAAATGAGGTTTATTTACAAAATAAATTGTTTCAAATATTAATAAATATTAATTTTTCTGTGCCTCTTTACAATTATAAGAATCCTAATAGCATTTTGGGAGGGCATTAAATATATCAAAAAATAAAGCACTTTAAAGGTTTATGGCGTAATTTTATTTGGGTGCTCCAGTAGACCTTTGCTTCCCATCACTGATTATGCTGTTGATTAAAAGCACATATTTTTAATAACAATTACTGGATTTGTTAATAAATGCGTCTTAATCTTTCTGAATTCTAATTTTCCAGCTTAAAAGATGGCAAAGAGTTGAAGGTGGACGACCGCGTGCGTGTGGCGTACGAGAGTAAGGAAGTATTTGAACTCATCCTCGAGCACGTAGTGGCCAAAGATGCAGGCACTTACACCATCATTGCCACTAATGTGGAGGGTGAAGACAAGACCGTTGGAAATCTGAGCGTTGTCAGTAAGTAGATATGGTGATTGGAAATGATGGCAGCTAAATCGATAATGTGTGGAAAATTGTGAGATCTTAATTGACACAAAGATACTGAGCATTATCTTTTTAGGATGATATTCAATATTCTGAATGCTGCACAGTATCATAATATTGTAACGATATTATAAGACACCTTTCTCTATTGGGATGAGCCCTTATCAGTTAGTTTATTAATCGTTTGTATGCTCCAGTTGTATGAGCCACAATTCATATACCAATATTTGATATGTTTTGTATCAGGAATTGCATACTTGAATTGTTATAATTTTTCAATCGCCTTAAAACAATTATTATTATTATTTTTGCAGAGCAGCCTTGTTTAGCAGCCGTTTAACTTTGATGGCTTTTATTATCCGCAAGACATTTCCTTATGTAAAAACTATCTTTTTTTTTCAGAGCACAAAGACGTGTTCAAAGGTTTGGAGCTAGAAGAAGTGGAAAGGGAACCCACACCTCGGCCGAAGACACCCAAATTCAGATGGTAAGTTACTAAAATTTTCAACTTTTTTTCTCTCTTTTGTACCTTTAAATTAATTGACTAAATTTCTTATAAATTCCGCACAATTAAGTTTTTACCATGGTTAGAGAAAAATTTGACGATGTTACGGGATTGCTCTCTGGATTTCTGTGCTACAAACATATTTCTGGTATTTGACCTAAGATGCTATTCATAAACTAAAAATGGTATACCGAGATAGAGTTATTTTACAATAGTCGGGATGCAGTGAAATGAAAATAAAATGATAATGGAGAAATTAATTAAAACGATTTACATGGCCAAATTACTTCTTCATTGACAAATGGTCTGTAAAATAGGGCGTTTTATTTTAATTATTTAAAAACTGACTTGTATTTTAATGTTTTTTTTACAAATTCAAAGCATATTATAGAATAAAAATGTTTTTTTTCACCATTTTCAAACTAATAATTAAAAAAAAACTTTTATTTGATATGAATTTTTGTGCAGTTGTTTTCTTTAATTTTATCACAATTTCCAAAATATTTTAAAACTTATTTTACAACAATACATTTAATTATTTTAACTATCCAATTAATTCTCTACAGATCTGTTGAAAACTTTAATTTTGTGTCAAATTTTGTTTCAATCAGTCGAGAAAAAGGCATTCAAAATACATATTCGATTTTCTAATACTTCTGGATTAATCAGAAATAGATCCCTCTCTCTATATAGCATGCTAGATTAACCAAGATAGCATACTAGATTCACTCCAAAAATCATTCTAAGTAATTTCATTTAAAGTAAAACAGGGCTTTATCAAGTATTTCGAACAATCTAAATTTCCTCTGGACGAATTTTAATCTTAACGATATTTGCAACTGTATATGAATTTCATTTGCTCGATTAAATTTATTTTCCTTGCATTCAACACTGGTTTCTAAAAAAATCACCCAGCTGTCAAGAATGGTTCATGTTATTTTATTTCCTACTAAATATATATATATATATATGTATTCAAAATTTGAAATAAATAGATTTGAAATACCTATTTACTGTCACATATTATTTAATGGTTCCTATGAGGCACAAAAGAGATTCATTTGATTGCTAAGTTATTTATTTTAATGTTAATCTTTTTTTAAAGCATTCTATATTCTGAACAATGGGATTATATTTAAAAAACAACCTCGCATAAACATTTATTTTTATGTATGTGGTATGCGTTGTTACTACCTCCTATTTTCTACTCAACTTTGCTTGTTCTCCGGGACAGGTTCAAGAATGGCGAATATTTCGAGGCCAATGAACGCTTCCAAGTCATCTTCAACGAGGAAGAGGACAGTCTCGCCCTCATGTTCCAGCATGTCACTCCGGAGGACGCCGGCCTTTACACATGCGTTGCCAGCACTAGCTCGGGCAGCAAGATCGCATGCAGCGCCGAACTCACAGTGCAAGGTGAGAAAATCCATCATCACTGTGTGCAAATGCTGATTACTCGATTTCTGTTTCCGGATATATCATTCGAACGCGGTACTGCATTACAGTACTCACGGGGACGGGCACCATAAACATGTGAACCAGAAGCTATCAGTCTCAGTAAACCTCTGTCTTCCTCCTATGATGAGGGTGTGCCAGGTAAATTAGGCATATTTTCAAGAAAAAAGTCTGTGTCTGGGATGGCACATGTGTAATGAAGGCAAGATTACATAGCTCATGTTACAGTAATTGTATTAGTATCTGAGATTGTCATCACATATATTGGAGATACTAGGGCTGATGAGGAATAATTTTAATTTTAAGAGCTCAATATCTTTTTTTCTATAAAAAAATCAAGATAGCAGAAATTACCTTCTTCTGATTGCCCCTACAGATGATATCGTATCCGATCATATGAATTTCACTGTCGTGGTAATAAGTTTCTTCTCTAATTATCCAGCAGATAATTTAACTTACCTTTTGTAATATTGCCCTATATGATCACTGGATGTGGAGAAATGTATCTGGCTCATAGACTAACCAGGTGGATCAATTTTGAAATTGGAAAGATTTAAATTCTCGAAGTTTGATTTATCTTTAACGGCACTATGGACAAAGACTGTACAAGGAAAGTCATGAAGTTTTCAAGAGCTTATACCTTTATAACAAATTTAGATCTTGTTCTGAATTCTATGCGTATGAATTCTTAAGATGTCCGGATAATCACTCTAAATTTTATAAATATAGGGTTATTATAATTAAATTAAATAATTATAGGGTTGTTATAATAATCAATTCAGAAGGCTCTATATCCGGTTTTATTTATCCAAACGAAACAAAATCTTACTAATACGTCATTCAAGTGATGATCTCTGCGGAAATCGAAAAAAAGTTTAAATTTTCATTAACAGGTGGTACTACGCCAACATCTAAGTGCCAACATAAGACAGACATTTGTTACATTGTTACAAGGTAACAAGACATTTGTTACAAGGTAAAAGAATTATTTCCCTACCAGAATTTTTCAGAATTAAAAGATTTCTAATATAGCTGAATGACCGGAAGGGGTGGGGATGGTCTTCTAAAATTCAAAAATACTCGCTTTTTTCTAAATAACTTTTCTAATCTCACGAGCGTCTGAAAGGGTTTATTCAAAGGCACTTAGACTTCAGATGTAAAAGAAGCAATATTTTTCACTATTTAAGTTATACCAAACACTTGATTGCAGAAATATTCTTTAGAGTTGTAAGTAATTGAAAAGTTTGTAAATAACATTTTAGAAACGATAAAATGTCGACTTTTTTCAATAAGTTTATGAATAAGCTCAACATTAAAGAAAAAACTGTGATTGAATTTAATTCTTTGAAAACAGGTTACATAAAAAAGAAATTTTTGTAAACACAGTAATTACATTTTTCATATAATAAGACCATAATTTTTAAATTAAAATAATTCCAGAACATAATGATTTACCAAAATAAAATATATCAATACCATACTGCTCGAAAAAAAATATTTGTAGGTAGCACAATTTATAAATTTACCGAAAATTATATAAATAATGATTTCATTAAATGAATGCCAAAATAAAAATTAATTATATCATCATAGCAATACCAAGTTACATGAAAAAATGGTAGCAGAGTATACATTGTTGAACATTAGTCCTTATCTCAATCTTCATAGCATTAGCCCTTATCTGAATTTCCTAGTTTTAGTCCTTATTTTATTCTTTGATGATACGCCTTTAATCATGATTGTTTTAGGTGTGATCAGACAAGTGGAAGCGCCCTCGATCAAGGCCCATCTCTCAGATGCTGAAGCGACCGAAGGCGGATCGGCGATGTTGGAACTCAAAATCACGGGATACCCGAAACCGAAAGTAACATGGTGGGTCTTACAACAAATTCTGAAATTCTTTTAGTAAGGGAAAATTTAGTATCAATATAAATTCTGCTTTGACGATAAGTTTCTTGCTTGATTTCAGTATGATTGATTTGCTGCTTTTCTATCCACAGATTTTTATTTTTTATTTTTGAATATCTCAAAAACAAATAAAAGATATGATCGAGGTTTATAATATTATTTTCCGAGTATACAAGCATTTTATGCTGATAAAATTTTGTTTTTCTCGTTTACAAGCTTTTAAAATCAATTTCTTGCCTTTGTTCTAAACTGAAGCATGCTTATTTATTTTGACGCGTTTCTTGCTCTAACAGACTTGCAAGACACGAAATTTTGTTACTATAAAGGATATTTGCATTTTAAATATTTAAAATCTAATTTTGAAATTTTAGTTCTGTAAATATTTATTTAGTTTGATTTCTCATTTTGAAAGAATAGCGTGTATGATACACAGTTCATACACTTCTTTAGTGCCTGATCTCTAGGTATTGAGATGTGGTAAAAGATTTTCACGTTTTACCTACTGAGCAAGATTATTATATTAAGTATGTGTTTGGTCTGACTTTAATGGCATTGTGCCATTAAATGTCCTAATCATAAATGTCACTTCAATTCAAACCTCAAGTACTGAAAGCCCAGGTAGCCCTGGCGAAAGTCTTTATATTATGTTAATGCAAATAAAAGTCATTCAACCGATGTATGTATTTATCTACAAAACAACTGGAACAAATTAAACCAAATTTTGTACTTTTATGTTATAATGCAAGACAAAGAATATTTCAAAAATTAATTAAATATTCAGTTAATTGGAAACTAATCGAAATTTTGCCATTTTTACGTATTGAAACATTCCATTTAAAAAATTCTCTTTCATCGTATTATGTTTTTAGGCAATGCTTTTATTGGTTGTAAAGTGGGGATTTAACAAAGTTTAAAAATAAGCATAAATCAATCACTCAAGCAAAGATAACTCTTCGTATGCTGTAAATAAAGTTTACTGTAGTAGTATAACAAAATTTAACAATTTATGAAGAAAATTGTTTATCTATGGCTTTTAAAAATCAACTTCTTCAACTGACATTTTTAGTAAACATTTCAAGCGATAAAGGAATTTTCTATGTTATAATATTTTATCAAAGACTAGTATTTGCATTAAAAATATTATACGCGAAAGCATTTTAGTTCCAAGCAACGCCAGGTATATTATCCAGTTTGTGTTTAATTCTTAGTTTTTCTCTCTCAGGTTCCACGGTGGTAAGGAAGTGTCGACGGGAGGCCGAATTCGCTTCTTATTTGCTGACGATGAGACTTTCACTTTGGTTATCAAAAATGTGAAGAAGGATGATGGCGGCAAGTACAGCGTCAAAGCGGCCAACGAGATGGGAGAGGCAGAATCCACCTGCAACCTCACTGTCCACTGTGAGTCTATTTATTTCTGTGAAATTTTCGTTTCACACATTTTAGGGGAGAAATATTTTCTTTACATAACAGACAGCTTCCTATTATTAAAGGACTTGCACTGAATAATAATATCTCAAATAGCACAAAATGATGTTGTATCATATTTTTCAAGAACATACAATCGCGAATACTTTAGGAATATCTGTGAAATCAGATTTCATTTAAGCTAGCAGTTGCTTTGTTTCCTTTTTTTAGTCTATTGAATTGTACTCTCAGATGTAATTGGAACAATGAGAAAAAAATGAAGGAAAAAAAAACTTTAATTAAGTGAAAGAAATGATGTTATGACGAATTCTTAATGCATGTATTGTGGGTCTCTAATGAGTAAAATGTATCCTCAAAATCGTATAATGTTTTCGAAGAGTCTTAATGTATTCGCATTGACTAGGAACTTTTCGCTCGCAAACTCCTTTAGTGTGTCGTAAAACACCAGTGTACACAACAAGATATATAAATTTTATATTAGCTTATGTTTTATTTAATTGCGATCGAATTTGCGTACCCATTGTTGAGATATTTTGGGTTTTTATCTTTAATTATGTGTAAAGGAGAGTTTCATAGATGCAATATTAGCAAAACTGAAGCATTATTATGCTCTTACATCGGTGTTAATTTGGGTTTTATTTATTTATTTACTTTGCTTCGGTAATAACTTGATAGCCAAAATAAATGCTGAAAAAAACTTACTTGCCGAATTACAAGCCAAAATAGTTTTAAAGTAAAATTTGTGATTAGAAAGATTCTGAAATGTGATTAAACTGAAAATGATAATTTCTGCGGCTATTATTATCCGTTTCTAAGATTTTTAAAAGGATTTCAGAAACTAACAAAACCGAACTATATGTCGGAAGGAGGACTTAAAACCAATTTTTTTATTCAATGTAGACGTTACATAATTAATTATTGTGGAAAAATTTACATTTATTACCATACAACTAAACTTTTATAGGAGCATTTTTAAAAATCTAAATTAAAATTCTGAATGTTATTTCTTTGGAATAAGTAGGTAGTTGGATTCATTATTAAGGCTTAAAAAATTTAAATGCTTTTATAATATTTCTTATATGATAGCCTTTTTTATTTGTGTCTTTCTTTTTTCTTTGGATAGCTGCTCCATCCTTTTTGAAAGGACTGAAGGATATGTCCGTCATGGCCGATGAGCTGCTCAAATTTGAAGTTGAAATCGATGGAAATCCTGCACCAGAGGTCAAATGGTAATGGACGGATTTTGCTTAATTTCCCTAATTCGTAATTTATAATTCTTGTATGTTGCATTTCTTATGATTATATGTAATGCTTTTGGAAACAAAAACTTCTAAGAAATGAAATATTGAATTAATAATAACCTGTTAAATGTTTATAACTGGCTTTTCTTAAAATCTTATGAGAAATTTAATTCAGTTTTTTTTTCTCTGTAAGCAAACTTGGTTAGTCAAATAATATTGAAAATTATCAAAGCTTACAATGTAAAATTCAGTTTTTGGATAATTTAATAATTTTGAGCGTCATGAAAATCATGCATTTTGAATAATGCATGATTATTAAGTATTGTTAGATAAGATTTATAAAAAAATCACAAAAAGTCACTAATCAGTTTTTAGAAATAAAAAGAAACCAATAACTGTATTTTTCATCTTCTTAAACTCTAAAACAAATCCGTTTTTATGCCATTTTGTATATTTATTATTATTTTTTTAGTACAAAGGCTTTATACGTGAACATTTTTAAAATTTAATCCAAAAATATTTTATATAATGTAAAATATAGGATTTTATTCATTTAGTACATAAAATTTTACCAACTGAAGTAAAACTGAAGGCCGCTAAGCCATGGGGGATATAGTTCATTTTTTATCGTAGAGTAACATCTTTACATTACATATTATTTGCTTGACAGAGAAGTTGTTTCTAATGGCCAGATTTCATTTTTTTCTGTTCAATATGAATTAAGAGAAAGTATTATAAGCAACAAAAAATAAATTTAACAATTACCTATTATGGTAATTTAATATATTATATTATACAGTTATATAAATATTATTATTTAACAATTACAATTTACAAAAACCGTAATTAAAACAAAAATTTAACTTTTTTGAGTCCAAAAAAGGTATTATGCCTGCCTTCTTAAAATTGGTACATGGCCTGTTAGTCAAAATTATCGGAGAAACTGTTACATTTTATTCAAAATTTTCATTTGAATTACGAACGAAATTTATATAGGACAACCCAGTCAATCTATTTGTTTATGTTTAAAAAAACATAATAACTCAAAAATTTAAAGAGGTAACTAAATAAAATTTAGTTGATTACTTTATCATCAAAATTGTAGATCTATATCTAATTTTAGTGCAATTACACTACATTACTCAAAAATTCAAAAATAATCAAAACTGCTGATCAGTATCAAATTTTAGATAGTTCTACATGTAACCATTTACATTTATCTGATTTTGCTCTCTGCATCACTATTTCATAAGCTATGTTGAACATTCTTATCTTAACATTTTCTTTGCATGTAACTTGGCTAATTGTTACTTGAAGAATTCACTATGAAAGAATACTTATGATAATGAAATGGGATACCACTTAAATATTAGGTATGACCAAGGATAGTCATGGACAGCAAATAGAATCACTAGCTCCTTACTCTTATTATGTTTATTCTTTCAACCATTTTTTTATTTTTGTAAGAAAAATTATAACTATTTGCCAGGGCAATTATTTTCAATTTCTCTTTTAATTTTTGCTTAAAATTTTCCCTTACATTTGCTGTTTAGAATAGATGCATAGTTAATTAATTTTTTATCTGGATCCTACAGGTACAAAGATGGAAAACCCCTCGCAAATGGTGACAGAATCAAAGTCGTAAACAAAGGAGGAAAACAGTCTTTAGAAATCGCCAATTGCAAACCCACAGATTCCGGCAGTTATTCGTGTGTCATCACCAATGACCTTGGAAACCAGGCTGAATTCAGCAATGTTGTGGTCAAAGGTATAAAAGCTCTTTAGTTGAATATACACATAGAAATTAAATTAAAAGTGTTAATTTAAAAGTGGTCAACGGTCAGAAATCCGCATTTAAAGTAGTCAAAAACACACATTTATCCGCATTCATGGACGAAAACTAGACGTTTTCTGTCTTTCAACTTCATTTTAATTTTTATAAACCATTATATCTCCTATTGCATTAATGTTTTTGATTAATTATTTTTTCATATAGAATTTCTATCCAGCTGAAATATCTGTAATTCTGAATCTATGTAATACTGAATGTTCTATATAGTTAACTAAAATATATATATAATTTATAATAATAACAAACACTAAAATTTTTTTTAAAATTCTGTCTCATAAAATCAAGATTATTGTATCTATATGGATATATCTACAGTTCAGGCATATATAATTTATAATTGTAAAAGACACAAATATTGCTTTTCACTCTGTCTCACATTAGCCATATTAAGGTATCAATATGAAAATATCTATAGTTGAGACATATTAAGGTGCATAATAATAACAGATGCATATTATATAAAAATATGCATTTTTTAGTACTAACAGACTAATATTGCTTTCCAATCTGTCCCATAATAGCAATATTAAGGTGCATAAAAAAGTGACATTTTTTTTCCTTATGTCAGTTACTCTTGGACTATTTTACATGACTTTTGGTCAATAATGTAGGCTCATTAGACTTTTATTATCACTGAGAAAAATAGATTTATGTGAATTATTTGACCAGATTAAGATTTCTAACTTGTCTACCACAATGATTATGTCTGTGCTTATCGCCTTTTGTCTAATTAAATTATACCTTTTACACTTTCTTAACTGTAAAATAGGGATCATTTAATAAGAAAGTTTAGATGACAGATGTGAATCAAATGACATGAATAACATCTGATGTAATCATTTACAGAGAGAGATTTTGTAATTTTACAAGACATGGGTCAGAAACATGAACTGGAAAAATGCACAACATTTATTGATGTGTGATAACGTGCATATTTCTTATAAAACAAACCATTATAATTTTTTTTTCTCATTGCATTTGCATACCTTACAAAATATGGTTAAATATTTTTTGTTACTTTCTTAAAATGTTTAGTCTTTACATTTGTAATATTGTATGAACATATATATTTGCTCCTGTGCAATGAGTTAAGTGGTTTCACTATTCTTACACTATTTTTTTAAAATTTAAAGCAATGTTAAAACATATGAATTCAATTCCTAAATAATAAAACATATTTCCATTATATAAAAGCACATTTCCTTTTTATAAAACGTATTTCCTAATAAAATATACTAACCCAAGTTATAAAACGTTATATTGTAAATATCTTGCAGCATCGCCCACTTTTACGAAAGGTATGGAGAACGTGGAAGGTTTAGAAGGAGACACTCTGAAATTCAACGTAGAGATCAACGGAAATCCCAAACCTACAATTAAATGGTAAATTGGAAAGATCAAATTCTCTATCTATGATTGACCATGAATTATTTATTTATTTTGTTAAGGGGGGCATTTGTTACTTTTTTGTTATTTAGATCAAATTTTTTTTGTTTTGCATGGTTTGGTGCAGATATAAACGTTTTTCATGATTAGAAATTTGAAGTTTTATATTTATTCAGTTGCTAATATACGCTCACTAAATCCTTTTGAATAATCAGTATAAAGAACATCTTAAAATTAACTATCCGATTTCGGATACATAAATCAGTTTTATAAAGAAATATTTCTCAAAACATTTCAATAATTCTGTGGGAAAAGTCCAATATTTACCTTTTTTAAATTTTTCCAATTAATATTTTTTAAAAAAAATTAATCCATAGTTCTACAAACTATTATTTGAGAGTTGACAAAGAAATTTAAAGTTTTGATTAAAATGTATTTGATTTTTAACATTCCTTTTGGCGTTGTCGCTTCAGAAAAATTAAACTATGAAAATCTGGTTTGATAATAAATAAATCTTATATTAAACTTGGTATTATATGTATATCATAGGGCATATAACAATTTAATAAATATTTCTCATTGACATAATCTGAAATAAATCTATTTAAATTTACCAATACTTAGAAAGTTTTTAAAAAAAATTCTGAAGATAAATTTTGTTATTTATAAATGTATTTGTGAGATTATTCTTAATTCTATTCATCAGATGTTTATTACTACGCAAGAATAATTAACCTTTTAATTAAAGTATAAATAAAAAAGTATTATTTTCAAGCGAGTATAAGTTTCTGAAAAAACAAATTGAATGAAAAACGGTTTAAACGGTTGAAATTATTCTTAATTATATTACATAAAATTTATATCACAATTTTTTATATGAAGTAACATTGTACTGTAAAAAGAAATTTTAATATCAAAATTTTGAAATTAAGATGTTTTAGTACAGTCTACAATGCTAGTAATCTCGATTTCACCGATGGAGTTGACGGTCTAATTATTTCTTTAAACTACTTATATAGATCATAATAACTTCGCACCTCCACTTCAGGGCTCATGTATCAAACAAAATAACAAGAAAGAACGTAGAAATTCACGGAAATCTCGTTTTTTTTGCAATATTTTCTTAATGCATTGATTTTATGCTTTTATTTAATTTACAAGAGTCATGAACTTTCATTAATTTAGCTTGAAATCTTATTTCATTTCAATGTTAGAGCCTTATTCTATTGTACCTTGTAAATTGTCTTTTATGTTTTATGACATTTAAAAGCTCTAAAACATATATTGCCTTATTGTGTTAAAAATTGTCAGTTCTGTAATTAAATAGTATGTAGATTGCTTTCAAAACCTGTTTTTTCAATATTTATTTGTTTTAAATTTATTTAAATTTGAAGCTATTTATAATTTATTGAAGTCATGAACATGAACTGAATTGGAATTTGTTGCAAAAAAGTGTTAATGTAGAGAATTACAGTAAATAAAAATATCTGTGGTATGAAGTTGGGGGGTTAAAGGAAGTCCCCAGTATTTGTATTGTTTAAAGGCTGTTAGAAACCTTTACTTGGTCCTGACACAGTTGTTACACTCATAATGAAGCAAGTTGCTTTTTTTTATTATTTGTAAAAGTTTCAAATCCATAGAAATTAATATAAGCAATGAATTAATTGCAATAAAATTTCAAAAAAACTTTATTTAGAATTTTTCAAATTTGAGGATTATAGAAAGTTTATTCTTTGTTTGTTTGAAACGAGAAAAATTTCTTATAAATCAAGTATAAATTACCTAAGCAGTAAACAACAAAGTTTTCAATAAAGTATTTGCACTGTAATTTACAATTAAAACATAAAGTAAGTAGTAAGTAAGTATCGAAAATACTTCATATCACATTTATTATTCATCCTATCATTTTGAGATTTTCAAAGTATTCTATCAAAAGTTAAGAAATAATTTTAAATTTGAAAATTACTTCAATTTATTTTAAGTTAATAAGTCCCTTTAAATGCAAAATTTGCACTCTTCCACTGTGCTTCTGAGTTAATTGCACTTGATTATGCTTTTTTTTAGGTTGAAGGACGGCAAAGAATTGTCCATCGATGGTCAGCGTATTAAAGTGACAGAAGAGGAGAACAACACCTATACTCTGACCATTCAGAAAGTGACTGCTGCAGATGTTGGAGCTTACACTTGCGAAATTAGGAACGAGCATGGTTTGAAGGCAAGCTCGGGAAATCTTAATGTTAAAAGTAAGAAAATGATGGTTATTTTTTACTATTAACGCAGAAATCTTTATACCTGCTGTTTCAAACGTCAATTAATTCGACTTACTTTATATTTGTAAAGAGGGATATTGCCGCTGATTTTTTTTATTTGCTTCCAAAATCATTAACTTAAAAAATTTTGTGCATATGTAATTTCTAGATTGTTCAGTATAACTGTTTCAATATTTTAGAATCCAATTATCTTTTAATTGATTGATTTGAATTAAATTTTTCTATAATACTAACATTTTTTATTAATGAATTTGAAAGGACAAAAGGATTTGAAGATTCATTGATGATTATAATAAAAAATTTGGAAGCATATTAAAAACTAAAATGTAGAAATAAAAAAAAAATTAAAAGATTTTTTTCTATGTATTAGACGCATTAAAAAGTAGATTAATTTACATCAGAAGTGTTTTAAGCAAAACAAAGATATTAATACAAAGCGATGAAAACCGTAGTTTAAGGGATTTCAACTGCAGAGAATATTACGAGAAAGCTTTTTCACAGATGTTATTCAGATATCCATACACTGATGGGTTGAAGATGATTAAATTTTTTATTTATTTTGTGTAAATATTTCTGTCAGCACTTCATCTCTACACGTTTTTATTTCTATCAATGAATTTTGCCTTTGAAAAATCAATTTATCAATATTTATTTCTATATCTATCTATTCCAAACTTGTAATATAGATAAATGTGCATATTAGAGCTCTACAAAACAGACCGTATGACATACAACTACTAATTCTGTCACATGTATGCCATAGAAGTCGGAAATGTGCACCTTGAATTGAATTTTTTGGTATTTTTAATTAGAATCTTAATTAAAAATTAAGCGAAATTCTGGCTTATTTTCGAATTACTTTCCGAAAATATTACTGCAGAAACATGGTTTTTACGTCAACTTAAAGTTGAAAAAAAGTTTTTTAATGATACCAGTATTTTGATTTATGTTAGGTTTCTTATTTAAACTATTTTTTTAAAGAAATATTTTACTATATTTTTCTATAATTTTTTTCACAATAAATAAAAATAAAATTTTAATCTGTACGAGCACGTTTCGCATGCATAGGGAATAATTAGCTTTTTTTTCGGTTTGTTGCTATCACATGGATAAAATCGCAAGATGAAAAGCTAGTTAATTATTATTCGAAATTGAATCTGGAAAAGTGCAATCTTTATTATTTGTCTGAATGAAAGGAAATAAATATGAAATATGTTTTATTTTGTGAACCTTTAATAAGAGATATACATGTTCGAACAAAATGATCTTAATGAAGTAAATAAATATATTTTATGTAACTCCAATTAGTATGTGCGCCGATGAATTAGGTATTCTAAGTTTTTATACAGAACCTCTTAACTCTAAGTTATATTTAATAAAATATTCTTGAGATTTTAATATCTTAAAGGAAAAAATTATCTTTCTATATAATAAAACTTACTGAGTTAGGAAAATTTGATTGTCTCTTATTTTTAAAAACGTGCGGCTGTAGACCTCTCCATCAATCGTCTGGAAGAAAATATGCCATTCAAGGTTTGGACGTTCTCCAAAACTGATTGTCTTAAATGAAGTATTTGCTGATTGCCCTAAAATAACGGTGATCAAAGTTTTATAAATCGTCAAGATAATTTTACCGAATATGATCTACAGAATCGAAAGATTGTTTAAAATTTAGATTTCGTAGTTTTTTTCAAAATTATATTTATTGATTAAAATAAAATACAACATGACTTACTGTATTTGAATCTTTTTAAAGATAATATTGAATTCTGTTATGAATCACAGAAATTTTTACAGAGTTTTATTTAATGTAGTTATGTGTTTAAAAATTTATGCTTGGATTCCAAAATTTTTTTTCACAATTATCGAAGTTTTATTTCTTACATTTCAAATTCAAATTCAAATCTTACTGAATATGACAGAAAATTAAAGAGATATATTGTACAATATACTCAATATCGTAAGGCTTCTATAATAGTACGAGTTACATGACTATCGAACTTAGTAGCTTAAAAATATTTTGCTGAAGAAGCATTGCTTGCTACTGAAGCTTTTGCTTTGTTATTAAGAGACTAAGGTTCATAAATATTTTATTTGAAAATTTTGAAAGCTAACTCCTGGCATATCAAATGGTCGCGAAAGGCGATAAATAAAAGTTTTAAAACGTTTTTTTTTATTAACCATTAAATTTATTTTCCTTTAATGACTAATTAAGTCGAGTAGAAATTCTTACAAGATAGAATGTTTCCTGGAACGAATGGTACAGAATCTTTCGACATCATACTTTATTTGTAATTTTTTGGAAATCTCACAGTTTTTAAAATGAATCCCGCTTTGAGTTGGATCAAAAGAGAAACTGTGTAAATCTGGAGTGTCTATCATATTTGTTGATTTAAATTTTTGTGCCTCATTCTTGCAACAGTTTTTTGGGGGTGGGTGGGGGGTTAAGAAAACGGTTTCAGGAACATACAACAATTCGGTATGTAAACAAGCAAGTTATCTAATCTAAAAACGTAAATTTTTTATTTTGTTTATTCGTCTCTAGAACAGGTTTATTCAATTGTTCATTAATAAATAGTCTCATTTTTGCACAAACAGCGAGAATAAACAAACCAACGAATATTTAATTAGTTCAATATCAGAAGTGTAATATTCTACGAATCAGAAATCTTCATACATAAGTTTTTCCTGTTTAAAATCCTCAAAATGTTAGGAAAGTTTCAAATTTCCTACTTTTCATTCTCAAATAAATTCACACCCTACCTACAAAATGGTTCTTTCTGCGACACCTGACCGAGTCTTGGGTGACTAAGCCAATGCGTAGGTGTGAGCTATTTAAAAGCGACTACCTTTTTGCAAAATGCCTCTGTTCCTAAGTGACGACTTATTTATACAAACAAAAGCAAATGTTTCCGAAACAACATCCAGAAGCAAGCTGAGCAGACGTTGAATCACTAATCTACAGACAAGCGATATGAACTTTGTTATAACTTCGTTTTGCGGAAACTGGGTATTATTGTAATGAAAGGACATTTTTCAGAACGACTTCAGTGGCATTTGTAAGTGAAATTCATCTGTTTTATTTATATTTTGTCATTGGAAAGCTAATAGGAAAAAGATTCAGACAATCCAGATTAACGAAGGCAGTCTTAATTTGTCAAACTGTTTATTTAAAAATAACTCTGGGTTTGACATGATAAAATAAATTCAGTGTTTCTTCTTCTATTTTCGATTCCTTATAGGCTAATTATTTCTTTTTTTTCTAGTTTCAATTCCAGTGCTTTTCAATTCTGCTATGATTCTGCCTGAAAAATGTTAAGATATTGACTTGCACATTCAGTTTCTTAACCCTCCGTCTGCGTAATTTTTAAAAATAACTATTTAGATGTGATGTTTGCAAATAAGTTAACATATTTCTCAAGTAAATTAAACTGATACTATATATTACAAGATAATAATATAATGTCATAAAATTCTGTCATCGTAAAAATAAGCATTCTAAACTGCGAAAAACGCCGGATGTAACAAAAATAGACAAATTGCCGAAACGTTTTTGTTACAAACATTAATTTTATAATTTTAGATCACATTAAAATTGTTTGATCTCGTATTAAATTTGGAAAAAAGCAAGCATGCTATTGTTTCATTCCAGTGAAACCAGAGTTCATCAAAAAGCTGTCAGACATGGAAGCCAACGAAGGTGATTTGGGTCTGATAATGACCACAACTGTTAAAGGTTATCCACCTCCAAGTGTAAAATGGTGAGTTACATTCTAATTTTTCTTTTGAATCTCCATCAAAATGAACCATGAATATTTTTGGTTTTATCCTATCCATTTCAGTTATATTTTTGCTTAATCCTTGCTTAATTGCTGATAATACATTCTTTCAACGGAAATACATCTAAAACTTTCAAAACCCTACAACTCTAAATTTATATATTTATTTGCACAACTTGCCATTAAAGGTTTTGACCACCAAATATTGGAAATATACATTTCCCATATTTTATCATAAAAATGATTGATTTCTTCATGTTTTCCATACCCTTTGTCTAATATTTTTAAAAATGTTATAATTTAAAACTATTAGTAACTGTAATGATAATGACTATTGTGGATGTAAACAAATTCAAACTACCTGTTTTATCTAATTATTTGTCTAGTCTCTAACCGCCTGATTTCTAAAGTTTCTTCGTTCAAAGTCAGCTAGATTGTAATGGTTTAAGCAGAATTACTACATTATTTTAATATTACTCCTTTGCACTCTAATGTCTTCTCTCAGTCACCATTCAAGACAGTGCATCACTTTAATGTTTTAGTTATTTAAAATTTTAATTGTTAAAAATATTTCCAGAATATTTAAAAGATGTAGACTCACTTTTCAGACAAACTCAACTTTAAACAGTTGCATGTATTTATTTTTTGATGTAATAAACATATCCGTGTATTAAGTGAATAATTATGCATCGTGTTATCTTTCCGAGTGCAAAGGGGTAATATGAATTGTCAATTTAAAAAAAGATATTCGATTTTTCTTTGAAAATGTTTAGAAACGTTACTTTTGAGTCTTTTCTCCTAAAGAATGAATGTTATTAAAATAATGTAATTTTAAATGCAATGCTAAAATAAAGCAGTTCTTATACTGATTATTATTATTATTTAATTCCACTCTTTTCATGAACTTTACTGATTCATTTCATTTTCGAAAAATATTTATTTTTATTATTATTACAGATATTTTTTTAATTCTTCACAATTTAAGAAGTTTTTACCCAAATGAAAATTTTCACTAAATTATGGCACAACATTTACTTTTTCTACAAAGTCACTGTCTTTTAAATTGTAGAGAAATGACAGTATAATTTTGCTTTGCAAAATCAGAAGCATTTATTTATTATGAAGTAAATACGAGGATTGTTTGAAAAATAATCTTTGATTGTGCATGTTTAAGAAATATGCACAAAAACAGTTGCATTTCTCTAATGTTATGCAGTAATATCCTTCAGACACTGAAAGGTATTAGATGCCCATCAGATCAAGTGAAATGGAACGCCGAAATTATATGAGTTTACTTTCTTATACTTTCATGGAATTATATTATTTTTTGTGAGCAAAAACTGTTTCGGCAATTGCAATGTATAAACTCTATAGGGAATCAATCACTTATGCTGTGATCCAAAGCTAGTGGGGAGATTTGTTGATTACAGTCCTGAGGCATTCTGTTTACTATACCAAGGGATATTTTGAAGTGATTTATTTGGAATGCTTTTGATCACCTCTTACAAAGTGCAGATTTATTAAATGTTTAGAAAAGAAAACAAATTGATGTTACAGAGTGGTTCCATTTCAAATTTTCTTGAGGAGAGAATTAAACCTGTAAAATACCCTTTTAAGTACGTCAGTTAGTGATTGATGATTATTTTGAGTTAATGAACTGCTCAAATGTATTTGATAAATGTTCTGGTACTAGTATCTGTCAGTGACAGATAATGTAGCAATTGGTGACTGGACGAGATGAGTTCAGATGGAAAGAGCGATAGTATTATTAAATGCCATAGAGACACAACATTATTACATATATTACAATATTTTTTGCAATGACATTTATTGCAATGACATTACTATGTTGCATACGCCAATTCTTCTTTTTTTACATTACTGACAAATGCTAACAAAAAAGTTGTATTTTGTCACTCCACCACTGGTCACCAAACGAAATCCTTTTGTCTTCCTATTTATTTCACGATCACTCTATTCTTTTGTATGGATTAAAGCATGTTTCATGATTCTTATTCAGGTACCAGGGCGAGAACGGCTTGGAAAACGATAAGTCTTATATCATCACGTCGGAAAATAACAGTCACAGTCTGAAGGTGAAGAAAGTGAATAGGTCCAATGCTGGGAAATATACATGTGAAGCTACAAATGAAATGGGACAAGCTGCTTCGAGTGGAACTCTGAGCGTGAATGGTAAGAATTCTCTAAGGCTTATTTTTATTAGTTACTTTATTGATGTAAATGGATATTTTTTTTTATTTAACTCCTTATTATTTTCAACTATAATGTAGAATATAAGAAACATATAGATTGTATGTCATCGTCATGGTTATTTTTGTATATTTGAAATTATTTCAAAGAATTGCATATGAATAATTTTTTTCTTTTCATTTTTATCTGACAGATTGATTAAACATATATTTGAAAAGAGAGGTTCTATGTTTTCCCTGATTTGTGCAGTTTATTCTTATACGTAGTTTTTAATCATCAAATAGCTTTTTTGATGATTATTTTGCGAAAGAAAAAGATTATTGAAAAGAATTTAAACAGCGAGATTCTTCCCAATTTAAGCGTTTTTTAATTTTTTTGACTCTTTAGATAAAAATCTACATTTAAGAAAATTTGATTTCTTTATTTAATTTCATGCACACAAGCTCTATTATTGAGAAATTTTGATAACTACTTTTCTCTGCCTTTTTTCTCTAAAGGTGTTAAAAAATATACTTTCTGCTCTTGAAACTATATCATGATTCAAGCTTGTTTCTCTCAGCTATTTTTTTAAAGAAATTTCTATGAAAATGCAATTCAGACATTCTCTTTCCTTACTCTTTCAGTCCTGGTGAAGAAACCTGAGATTGAACAAGAACTGAAGCCTACTCAGTTAGTTGAGGGAAAACCTGGAAAACTTGTTGCCAAAGTGTCTGGGGAACCCAAACCAAAGGTTGAATGGTAAGTAAAATTATCTAATTTATTTTAAATTTATTGTGGTTGAATATAATACTTAAATAGAAAGGTGCAGTGCAACGGTATCCTTATTCAGGACGTCCTTTCTATTTGTGATTTAGAGCCACGTTGGCTTGTCTCGGTAAGGTCACCTCTTCAGATTCGATACCCGATTCCACAGATGAACCGTCGCTTAAACGGGTTTGATGAATGTTAAATCCGTCTGGCCAAACGTGTTCTTGCAGATGTGGTGGGAAAGTTAGGGGAGTGAATACTAGCTCAGGTATCGTCCTCGTCATCTAACTGCGTTTCAAAATTGCGAAGTCCATGTAGAAATATCCCTAGTGTTGCCTTAAAATGGGGCGTTAATGTAATTAAAAGTAATCGTGGTCCAAAGCCTAATTTCTATATCAGCAAACACTTTCTATTGGTAAAAGTTTCTAAATGTTCTGAAGAGTTATATTTTATGATCAGTAAATGTGATTGTCATAAAAAAACATGTTTAAATTTTTATTCATCTCTGTCAGTCTGTTTAATTTAATCCATAAACTGTCTACAAATTTAAAATTTTAAAATATTTTCAGAAATGTGTTTATTGATTCAAACAATATAAAATTTAATTAGTTACATCATTTCGAGTATTTTTTTAGAAATGTATTTATTGACTCAAACAATATAAAATTTAATTAGTAACATCCATTAGAATATTTTTTAAGCCGGAGGAATTGTACCGTCGCTTTTGTTCTTAGAAATTTTCTATTGAGTTTGATTAGAATGAATATCCGTTATATCTTCAGAAATATTTAAGAAACTCTATGAGGAATTTTTTTTAAATTAATACTTCAGTAAAGAATTTTCCGATTATAGCTGATACATTTTCCTGAAAGCAATGTTTAAAGATTATTTCGATTTTTTAAAAATTACAATGAAGATTTTTAATTTAATTTTTGTATTGTTTAAATTAAAGTTATATTTTTCCAACTAATGTTTTATTCGAGTATATCGCTTCCGTTTAGCAGAAAGAATTAGTTTAAGTAGAATCAAAACTATCTCATGTATTATTCGGTGATAATGAAAAACAATTCCCTTTGAAATAGGACAGATATAACGAAATAAATGAATTATTCGGAGAGTAACGGTTCGGGTTCGTTCGACTTCAAAATTAAGTTTAAAGATAAATTAAAAATATATACAAAGTGCTGTCAAAGTCAAGGAACTGATATATTTGAATAATAAATTATGCAATCTCACAGATGAAAGATAATTAGGGGCAAGTCACGATCAAGTGACAGTCAAAATGGTAGTGATTCTCCGTAGTGGTGGAGAGTTACCACTATTATTAATTCTTAGAGTAATTCTTAATGTGAAAGAGTTTGTTGCCGGTCATCAGTTTTTTCTTTTAGACAGTAGGCTACAAAATAACTGGAGCACTCATACCCTAGCAGTGTTTGACAAGATTGTGAAAGTGGCAATGGATTACCCATAATCAATAGCCCCATATCGATTTAAAAATCATAATCCAGTGATGGATATTTCAAAATGTTAGCTCTAAGTGTAGATATATCAAGTGAAATTTTAAAATATCCATTTTCACAAAGTGTGGATATTTCAGGTAAAATTTCTAAAATATATGTTACTTGCAAGTATTTATATTTAGGTAAAATTTTAAAATATCCATCATTGAAGGTAAAAATTTTGAAATATCCATCATTGGATTACGATTTAAATTGATACAGGGTAATTGATTGTCACTTTTACAATCTTGTAAAAATCTGCTAGGGTACCGTAAACTGCTTAAGATATTTTGTGGCCGAAGTAGTATTACTGTGCTATATCATTTGTTTTGTAGAGAGACATTAATTTGAAGAGAGATTTTCATAGTATAATTTCGGCATGGTCGAGGTTTAAGTTCCATTTTTTCACAGAATGTAATGTAGAGCTCTTATTCTCATTACTATTTCAATTGCTTTAATCACATTTTAATGCTAAATGTAAATATACAAAAAAAGTAGCCCAGAGCTCCCGATAGTATCAGAGATACTCATAGGTTTAGTTTAGTTTAGTTTTAGTTTAGTACTCATAGGAAAGCATTTATAAAGGAAAATAAAGGCATTATTTGAAGTGAATGACATTCAGAGACAATTGTGATGTTTCTTTGATGAAGGATATATTGAATATTTCTCTTCGCAACGCTTTTTTTTTCTAGTGGGCTAATTTCGATATTGAAAATGTGTAATGATGGGAGCTTTCTTTGTTCTTCACAGGTTGAAGGACGGCAAACCAATTGCTTTGAACGGGCGCTTCTCCATGGAAGAAGCCGAAGACGGTACGGTCTCTCTGCTTATCAACAACGTTACTCCCGACGACGCCGGACTCTACTCCCTGGTTGTCAGCAACGACGAAGGGGAAGCCACTTCCCAAGCACCTGTTTCCAGTCAGTGGGCCTCTATTCATTTATTTTTCCTTTTACTCATTTCTTCCCACTATTTTAAATTCAAGTTAAAATCTCTTTTGAATGACAATTGAAATTTACAATATGATGTTTCCCTGCTGTACTGCTATTCTTTTGACCATATAAAAAATCACCCGAGAATACGTGTAAAATCGGGAGGTTTGTTCACCAAATGGTGGGATCTTTGCCAAATTTCTTAGTTGATGTGGTAATACGTACACACAAGCTGTTTCATGAAATCATTTAACATTCATATCAAATTAATGGTTCCATACACTACTATTCGTATATCAAATAATTAATTATTTTATAAATTTATTAATAACTGATAATCATATTGTTTATAAAAAATAATTCTTTTCGTAGGTATTCTGTCGCGTATAAATCAAGATTTGTTGTCTTGCTTCAAAGCGCTTTTTTTCCTCGTAAAATTAACCCTCTTGTGATATCTCGTACATTTAAATATTCATCATTTAAATGAATTTAATACTTGAAATATTAGGTTCTTTCGTAAGTTACAATGTAATTACAAAATTTAATTGATTAGGTTTTAAGAAACTATACATTTTGCAATTTATTATGGCATAATACAAGTTGAGGTTCGGCTGAAATCCAAATTTGAACTCAAATAATTACTATTACTTTTATTTGCGAATTGGATCACAAATATTCTGATTTCTTATCATAAAAATTTTACTGAGAAACATTTTGACGTAATTGTTAGAAAATTCAGATAACATCCATATGATTCGATTTGATTGACAATCTTCCCAATTTCTTAAATTGTACATATCAATCGAAAACGAACTAGGAAAGTATCACGCAAAATGATGTGATGCTCACTTATAAATTTTTAAATATAATTAAATAAATAATTAAAGTTTCAAAAAATATTCTACAATTTATTAAAATCGGGAAACACCACTACACTGTTTAGACTACGATTAGGCACCTTCCAGTTAAATTACATACCATAAAGGTTACATGAAAACTGCACCTGGGACTATGTTTGAATATTTATTCAACAACTTATATTTTTTTCTCGAATTGTAAATTGAAATTCCGATTTATTATTCATTCCAGCTATTCCACCTGGTAAAAAGCCCGAGTTTATCAAGGAATTGGAAAAAGTGGAACTTCTGGAAGGACAACCTCTGCACCTAGAAGCGAAGGTTACCGGCAAGCCAACGTCCATCAAATGGTATTTTACCCATTTTTTTGTTGTTATCTTGTATTGCAATTTTATTCGTTAACAGAGTTTTAATATTAAGGGATAAAATAACACAGACACAACAAAAGAGTCTTCTTTAATAATCATGCTGAAAATTATTATATATATCTTCAGATGTACTTGACTAAAGGAAGGATTATTTAATTAAGGAATTATTTAATACCGAGTAAATAAATGAAAGAGTGTTTGTTAATTATTTAGAGTCTTAGTTCTTTCTTTTTTTAATCTTTAACTGGGGGCGTGCTGTCTGTGAGACCGCTAGTAACTGACTTTAGGTCACCCCTATTCTATTTTTAACTCAGTTGAATGAACTGACCCTGTAGATTCTTGTTTTGTGATCGTCAATAAACGTACACTTTTTCAACCGGGTTCAGCGGATGCTTTTAAAAATAATTCAGGTAGTTCTTTGGGAAAGGTCTCTAAGACCGCATTCCCTGTTACTGTCCTAGTGATAAACAAGGCTTAGCAGATAACGTTAAAATACGTGCCTCGAAATATTATCCAATTTACTGATCCTATTTTGAAGCAATATGCTTCAGATACTTTTAAATGAAGCAAGAAGTGATTTTAGTGATGAAAATCTTCTGTACAATTGTACAGAAGATTTTTTGGTTCGCAATCAACTGGCTCTGATATGTTTGTTCAAATATAATTAATTTTTCTAGCGATAATGTATTTTGAAAAATTTATAAAATATATTAATGTACCAAGATAAATATATATGGAATATCTAGGTTGATTTTTATACTTGTTCTTAACCTGCATGTTGAAAATGCCCTCGAAAACCTTGCTATGAAAGTCCCAAAAGCCGATAAAAAAGGGTCATTTTTTATATTTTTCATATAGTTGTTGAATTTTACATTATATTGTTTTCTATATACCTTTATAAACTGGAGAAATAATTATGATTTAAAAAGTGTAAATGAAAATATTTTTTTCAAGAATATTATTTACTTTAACATGTTATTTGCGAAGAAAATGAATGTTCCAACTCACTTACTTTCTCAATCGTAATATATTTTGAAAAATTTCTAAAACATATTTTTATACCAACAAAAATATCTGCAAAATATATTAGCAGATTTTCATACTAACACATTCATTAGAACAATTAATTTGGGGCAAAATTAAGTGCGCCCTTGTAGACCGCACCTCCGCTAAGTCATAAAATATCATATCCCTATTAAGGGTTAAGAGACTTATTTATTTAGATAAAATTATGCCACTTGGTTGCTTTTACTTGAAATTTAAGAGTGGCATAGGTTGTAAGTGGAAAAAGTGCAAATTCTGAGAAAGAATGGGGAAGGAGGAGCGATACCTGTTCAATCAGTCCTAAAGGACATACATTAATAGTCTTTTTATTTGACCATTTGTAATTTGGTACTTTGCCCGAAAAATGGCCTTTTAAATATTTTCTGCCATTTACATCGTTTAGCACTTTTAGATTTTATTGGCTGAAATTGAACGATGTGGCATCGTTATCTCGATCATTTTTTGTCAAGCTTTTAATTTTAATAAATTGAATGTAACCGCATCTCAGAATCTGCAGCCTGATACCAACTTACGTTTTTACTTCAATCTTTATGTTGCTTTTCAATGTATTGAACCATAGGTAATACATATTAATCTTAATCTTCCTCCAGGCAAAAAGACGGTGAAGATCTAGCGGACGATGGGCGTGTTCAACTGAAGGAATTGCCAGACGGAACCATAAGTCTGACTATTGAGAAAGTGAAACAAAGTGATGCTGGAAAGTATACAGTGATCGTTTCCAACGCAGAGGGAAAAGCTCGAAGTGCTGCATTGGTACAAGTGCAAGGTACATTAGATAATTTATAATTTATGTAAAACTTAATTTACAGGTCACGTTTCTGATGCGATAACATAATGTTTAATAATATTTTGATTTCCGTTGTAGTATACAAAATATCAGTTGCAAAAATTTTATATAATTTCACCAAATCATCTATGATTTTTCCGATTGTTTCAGAAATCAAGAAGCCTGAAATTGAAGGCATGTTGGAACCGCTGATCGTCAAAGATGGTGAAACTGGTGAATTGAAGGTGAAAGCGTCCGGTATTCCAAAACCTACAGTTACATGGTAAGAAAGAATGCACGAATCTGAAGTCACGAATGATATTGCCAACATAACATGTTTAATGGTCCCATTTTTTGCGTAGTAATTATTAATGATGCATGGAAAAAAGCAACTTGAAATTGTTAGTAATAGCGCTTTTTCTGGAGAGACGAGCTGGCATTTACTTTATTTCTCACTAGTGATTTTCATTAAATTTCCTGTTTTGCAAAAGAAACTTCGGTTTTCTAAAATATATCATTTGTTTAACATTACTTATGAAATTTTGTAGACCTCTTGCAAAGTGTAGGAGAAAAAAATTACAACACCAAACATATTTTCACTTTTCTTGAATCATCAGTGTCGTAATAATGAAACGAATAATGTAAGCTTGAAATACAACCATGGCATCTTTGTCAGAAGGATAAGTAACATAAACTAAAGAAATTTTATCCCATGCATTCAAATTGATGGTTATAACAATATTTTTAACTGTCTTTCATTTATAATGATAATGCCCCTCTCCAAATGTATAGCGTTATGACCTGACTTAAATATTATAGCAAAAATAAATGGTTGTTTAACCTTTTTCGCCGTTTAATATTTATTAAGCGTTGCGATTGATTTGCTTGAACATCTTATAGAATATTTGTTTATAGATTTAAATTCTCTTCATGAGATGATTCTCAAAAGATTTTGACCTACAATCCAGAAAACAAACATACTCATAATCAAACGATTTACTGGCGATCTATTGGCCTTCAGACGAATCTTCAGTATGTAGTACCTTATTATGCATATTTTCTGAATGATAATAGCTCAATAGATGAAATATATAACCAGGTATGCATGATAATGATAACCGGAAATATGAATCATTTAATGAAAGGTTGTAAACATTTGGCAAAGCGCGTCTTTTGCAAACAACTTGGCGTCAAGAAGCTAAACCTGGTAAGGAAAAATCAAGGAACTCTATTTCACGCCGAATTTATATATGCTACATCATTGAAAATCGTGTCCCACAATTTTAGACCTCATCGAAGACAATTTTCACATTATATTGATCTGTTCTAATACTATCCAAAGCATAGTTTTCATCATTTCTTTCAGGCTGAAAGATGGCAAAGTGCTGCGACCGACAAACCGTGTGGAGTCTATCGAAGAACCCGACGGTATGCACGCCCTCGTTATTAAGAATGCCAGACCGGAAGACGCAGGACAATATTCAGTCTTGGTGCAAAATCCTTTGGGGGAGGCTAAGAGTGCAGCACCCATTGTAGTTGAACGTAAGAAAACTTCCTGCTGCTTATCCCTGCTTTAGAGAATGTACTTTAACTGTCAATGAGTATAATTTATTTATATTCTTTCAAGTTACGCGAGGACTATTTTTTGGATGGAGATCGTCATTTTGAATCATAGCCAGATGAGGATTCAAATTGAATTGATTCATCATCTGACATCATCAACCAGAGGATGATTGCACATTTCTTTACCACAATAATTTGAGGAATTCAATTTCGGAATTGCTTCGGTTGATGACTTATTTTTTTGAGGCTTGTCTTCTAATCATCGTGATTAGTACTCTTAAGGTGATTGCTAAACTCTGGAGAAATTCTGCTTATAGCTAATAATCAGTAGCCCGACTATTTTTCTTTTTCGAATTCGAAACAAGATTATTTGAAATTCTCTTTATGATAAGCATATATACATAATTATTACATTAGAGGAATAAATCAGTTTTTCTCTTTTATTAAGTGATTTATAAACTCTTACCGCATTTCATTGAGATTATTTAAAATTTATATATATATATATATATATATATATATAGAGAGAGAGAGAGAGAGAGATAAAAGAAGAGCATACAATTTTATTCCAAAAATGGCAAAAGTAAATATCATAAGAATTGAAGCAGTTTTTACTTAAAATGTAGGTTTTAATCCTAGCTATGAATCACTTTCAAATAACAGCATTTTATTCCTTGCAGAGGCTCCTACATTCCAGAAACCCCTGGAGCCTGTGAATGTTGTTGAAGGCTACCCCGCCAAGTTGGAAGCAAAACTGGCAGGTTCCCCTCCTCCAGATATTAAATGGTAAGTCTATTCGCTGCAGCTAAAAGAGAAATTGATCATTTCAAATGCTTTTCTTGTTAAAATAAAATCTTTATATGTATTGGAGTGCATTCATAATCGTGTAATTTAAATTATTTGTAACACACCAATTTAATTTTAATTTTTGTATTGTGCTGGAAGAGTAACAACTTAGGCTTTGCTATAAAACGAAAAACGCAAACGAATTTTGCTGTTGTGAGTATAAACATTCTTTGCTGTTTTTGATTTCGAATGAGTCAGAAAACCTATTGTTCATTTTTCTTTTCAAACGGGTTTGAAAGTTCTCTCTCTCCATTTCGTTAGTCAAAAATTGGCTAAGGTGAAGTTTTAACTCTATTTTCGAAGTATTGACCTTTGCCAAGACATTAAGTCAGCTTGTAATTAGTTGTATTAGTTTGTCATGCTTATGTGAGGTTAATTTTATCATACTAAAATAATTTTAAAAAATATCACTAAATGTTGTTTTTTGAAATTTTCCATGGCTTATTTCCTTTTCTTTGATTTCCATAGGCTGAAAGATGGCGAAGAGATCATTCCTGACAATACTCACATCCGCGAAGTTCGTAGTCCCGATGGCACAGTTGCGCTGCTTATCGACGACTGCAAGCCGGAGGATGCCGCCAAGTATTCCCTTGTCGCCAAGAATCCGCACGGAGAAAATTCCAGCAGTGGCAAACTTGGAGTATCTGGTAAGTACCGTGCTGCAGTGCTGCACATTAAAAGATACTTAAAATTATTATCTGACACTAATATCTACATTTTAGTTTAATGCATGGCTAATAAATGCTCTCTTTGGTGCATTTAATGCCATACACTGGTAGATGCGTTCGTATTCACTGATGCCATTGCATTTTTTTGTGTACACCATCGTTTGCCTTTGTAGTCATAGAAGATGTATATACAGAATTGGGACTCGATTGGAATACTGCTTAAAATGTAAAAATTACGGATTAAAAATTAAGTATCTCGATAAAACTATTTAACTATTTTGCATATGGCGATTCTTTGGATATTGGTCGTTTCATTATTTCTTGAACATGTGTCAAAAACCTTTATCTGAAATTTTCCTTTATACAAATTGCCTCATTGTCAAATGGAGCATTCTCAACTGAGAATACTTTGCATGGTAGTGAAGTGAACTATCGCTTATCCACACAACCAAAAATAGTCACATAGAGCATATAATCTTCGAACATTATTGACTGTTTTCAGGTAGAAATTATCTGTCGTGTCTCTCTTTCAGGTAAAGACTCTGATGCTCCTCCTTCGAAACCTTGCTTCGTGACACCTCTCCCCAATCTCACGGTGAAGGAAGGAGAACCCATCCGATTTGAAGCCGAGATTTCCGGAAATCCTTTGCCGGACATTAGCTGGACAGTCAACGACAGACCTCTCACTCCCGCTGACAACACCCTCATCACCTTCGACGGAGAAAAGGTGACTTTCCTTTATTAGGTTTTTGCGAAAGAATCTATTTTATAAAATTAACGTTTTATACTGACTCTAGTTGGAATAGAATTAAAATTCGGTCAACATAAAGTATTCACTGAAGTATTTGTTTTCCTTATATCAACAAATTTAGCTATTTTGAATTTTTCGATTTCGTTTATTTGATCCTAATTCGTATTTTTTGTAGTCCTTTGGGTTTCCTATTAACATGATAGTAGAAATTTTTTTTTTATTGGTGAAAGAAACAAGCAAATATTTAAGAACTTATTTGTATTTTGGAATTATTTTTATTAATTATATACCTTGCTTACTTCGGTGATCAGTAGGAAATGATTTTAAAATAAATCTGTGCTGTCAAATGTCCATTGGCTGGATAAAAAGTTCGTGTAATTCGGACATATCTCGAACATGCTAATTAATAAGATGGGAAATTTCTACTGAATTGGTTTCCAGTTTCTTTTTACTTTTTAAATTGTTTCATGGTTTTTAATATGTAATTTTAAAAATCCTTATTTTTTTGTTCTTACCATGACGAATTTTTCAAATTTCATTATTTTTGTGCCTTTAGTGGTGATGCGCGTTTTTACTAATTCAAGAACTTATTACAAAATGTGTTTCCAAATACATGGTGGTATTAAGTAGAAATTTTGTGAAGACCAAAAAATAGGAAATAATTAAAATAAAAAGTCGCTTTTTAGAACTATATTAAATATAAGTTAAAAATTTATTATGTTCATAAAGAATCCTTTTGGGTTTTAGGCCATTTTGGAAATCAGAAGTTCCACGCCCGACCACATCGGAACTTACCAGTGCAAATTGTCCAATCCTCTTGGGGAAGCCAATAGTGAGGGCTCCGTTTCTGTACAAGAAAAGACGGCGCCGCATTTCATACAGAGGTTGAACGATTTCAACGTAAGTAATTATTTTATTTTAATCCAGAAAATGAGTGAAATCCTTTTTTTCATGTCTTTAATTTCAAGATTGCGAAGATAATGTTCTGTCAAAATATATTCTCAGATTCGAGCCATTCACAAATGAAATTGAAAGCAATCTTACTTTTTGATTTTTTAAAAAAATTGTATTTTAGTTCCAAAGCCCTGAATATACTAATAATTTTTTATATTATAGTACATTGAAGGATAAATATCTTGTCATGAAAGAATTCGTAGGTAATCACAAAAAATTGTTTATTTAAAAAGCTAATTTAGTCAATTCCATATCCTTAAATAGATCCATGAGTGAAGGTCTAATGGTATGCATTTAAAAGTATCAGTCTTTACCGAAAAGTAACAATTATATTCTATTGATTGAAACTGCACTAAATAATTGAAAGTTCAAACCACTCGTCTTACAACTCTGCGAAGATTCAGAATTGAATGCTATTAAAATTAGAAAATCTGTAGCAGGTAGACCACGCGATCTGAAAAATGGAAATAAGCCTTTATTATATCTATAAGTAGAATTTAAACAACAGTAATTTGTTATTGCCGTTGTTTAAATGAAATCAATCTATAGAGATCTATTAAAATACATTTCTTCTATTATACAAAGCTTTTATAAAATTAGACTTGAAATACAATTAATGGAGAATGCAATATCATTTATATTATTGAATTATAGATTTAAAGATATAAAAAATAACAAATGTAAGGTAATGAAATTTCTCATCAGTAAAAAATTCTTTGAAGATTTAATTGATTTTATTAGTTTTCATTTGACCAATAGATTAACACCCTTCTGATGTTAAACTTTTAATAATTATAAGACAGTTATGAAGGTATGCTAATTTTTATATTTTATAATCGATTGAAAAACTTTCTTTTTCCAATATAGATTTTAAAAAGCATTTTTCTAAAAATTAAGCTTATTAGCTTATTACACTTCTTCCCTTTCATTTTTATAGAGCTAATTAATCTAGTAACTGCACATATCCTAATAATTTCTGATTTTCACTCGTGCATTAATTTTTGCATTGATGCTTTGTAAAACATAGCTTCAACCAATAATCAGTGTGCAACTGTCTAATGCAGTGTCTAACTAACAAGCTATGAAAAGAAATTCTATAGTTTCTATACATTTGGAATGGCTACGTTCATTTTCTTGGTAGTCATTCCAAATTTATAGAATTTCCCATGGTGTCATATCCATTAACTGTAAAACATTCCTGACGTAAACCTTAAAGTTATATGTAATGTAAAAGTACACATTTTAATAAAAATATTACTTTAACTGTACTTGCGAGAAAGCCGAACGCCAAAACCCTGAGATAATATGAATAATGTGTGATAATCTCAGCATACTTGATATTCACCCGTATCTAAACAGTATAATTGACTGTAGATAAATGCAGTGATTAAAATAGGTGATGAGATGGTACCCTTGGATCTGCTGTTCATTTAAAGCTTTATGTCTAAAAATATTTAGCATTTCTGACCAAGGTGACATGAGATATGGGCCTAGTAAGTGTTTTTTGATTATATAAAACCAACTTTATTGCTGTATTCATGTCAATTGGTGTCTAACGACATATACAGTCTGAATAAGATATTTCTAGTGCTAATATGACTTGTATAAGATATTGAGCTGCTCAGAATTTAGTTTTAGCTTAGTTAAGAATTTTATTTTATAATGCTGAACAAAAGACTTTTTATAACGCTATCACATTTAGTAAGTAGCATTATTACAATTCTAATAGCACTTAGAAGTGAATGAAATCTTTTTGAATTATGCTACAACTAATTGGCCCATTTGAAAACCTAATAGTTATCTGAACAACATATATTGTTTTCACTCAGACCATAAGTTCTCATTTTTTTCAGAAATACTTTTTCAACTTTTAGCTTTACATTCAATAATAGTTCATCATACCAAATATTAAAATATTAGACTTATTACCACACTCACAAAAGGTTAATTGAGAACCTATTATCCAGGCCATAAAAAACTAACTTCTTAACTTTGAATTATATTTAGGGCTTCATCAATCAGCCCCTGAGACTGAGTTGTAAGGTAACAGGATACCCAGAACCCGAGGTAGACTGGTACTTCAACGGGGACCTCATCTCAACAGCCAATCCCAAATACCACCTGAGCAAGCTGGGAGAGATGCACACCCTCACCATTCCAAGCTGCGTAGTGGAAGACAATGGGGTATACGAGTGCAAGGCGAAGAACCTCGTTGGAGAAGACCACACACGTGCGGCAGTTAATATAAGGTGTGATTCTTTAATTAATATTTTTTCCAAATTCTTTAAATAGTAGCACAAAATGGAAGATAATGAATATTCTTAATGTCTGCTGACAGACAAAAATGTACACAAATGGACATAAACGTTGTGAAATCACTTTGTGTTAGATTTTGAAAACTATCAATTGGGTGTGCATAGTATTCGGAACTATTTTATACCCAAATCGACTGTACTAGAGTAATGTAGCACAATAGATTGTATCTCAATTTACATATTGTGCTTCTGAAATTTCACAATAGCCAAGTATCGTCAAATTTTAGAAGTACAGTTGACAACGACAACAAGAACATCTCTGAATGTTCTTTTATTTATTATCAGATCTTCACAAAATTAGTAAATACTCTAGTTTGTTATAAACTACAAACTGTGTAATTAATATAGTTAATTTAAACCTTGAATTTTTTTTTCATTACAGCTATCTCTTTTTACTGAATTGATTTCTCGTCATAAATCTGCAGTGTTGCCCTTGAAACTAGGTCTTCCAATGTTAGGAAGGCTTTCAATGAACACATCTATTTCCCTGACAAAAAAACGTGGGATCTTCTGATAAAAAATAAACTGCATTCTGTCAAACCAATTATTGGACTGTGACCTAATCACCCTATAAGTGAGGTGACATCAAATTGACTCGCCTTCGTATAGGGCATACTCGCTACACGCATAAACATCTCATTTTTAGCAAGGCGTCGCCCGAGTGCCCTTCATGTCGTGGGAATTTGGCCATAAATCACATTTTAATTGAGTGTCCATCTTTTCATTCCTATCGTTCATACTTTTTTAAGACATCGCCATTAACTTTGGAAGATATGGTGGGTGAGAAGTACCACACAAATATATTTAAATTTTTAAAAACCGTTAGTTTTTATCTTTATATTTAGCCCTTTTTAACTTCATGTTTAATCTTTTTACTGAATACTGTTTCACTTTCATCCTGCATCACCGTTTCAATTAAATATATTTAACATTGTACATTCTTCACATTTTTGTTAAAGCTGATACCTTCTTTTATATTTTTGCATGTATGTTTTTAAAATTTGCTCTCTGACTCCACCGTTTGCTTGGTGCAGAATAGCCAAATACAGCTCTTGCGCCAAAAAAAACTCAAACAACAACAACATCCCGTGATAAAATCAACCTCCCAATAAAAGTTTAAAATACTAATGATAATTATATACTAAATAAAGAATACTAATGATGATTCCAAGTACTATAGGGTTTTGAAAAATCATGTGTTCAATTTTAAATGAATCATGATATCTTGGAAATTATTATAGATATTACAAAACTTTTCCACTCAGTAAAAAAAAATTATATTATTTTATAAAACCACAAAATGAATGCATAAATAACAAAAATTCAATATTTTTCTCGAATTTTTTAAAGCACGAATGTGGGGAAAAGGTAAATTGTAACATAGATAAATTTTGCTTTAAACTAGAATTGACATGCTTTAATGTCAAAATCCAAAGGTTTCGATCACGTGGAAAAATTATATATATTTGGAAATTTGAATGCATATATTGCGGAAAAGAGTACAATTTATGGAAAAAATATCTTAGGTGTTAGAAAAATTCTTAAAAAACCTTATCTCTTAAAATTAAAAAAAAAAAAAAAAAAATCAGAAAGTTTTACATCTAAAAAATTCACACCTGATTTCAAAGTTTAGAACATGAGATTTATGAAATTTTGATTTGAATCTAAATGATTCATTTAAAGGCAAATAGACAAAACAAAATTTTCAGATTTTTATTCCTCATACGCATATTTCTATTTTTGATTCTGTAATATCTTTATTCCTGTTAATATACAAACTAATTATTTACAATATTTTTGTAAATTGCATATCGAATAAAAAAAAATACAACTGAAATCTTATACTTTTATACAAGAGCATTAAAATTCGAATGATGTAATTAATGTCAAAAAAAAAAAAACGAAAAATGAACTATATTCAGTTTATATTCATATAGCATAAAAAAGGCTAATGGAATTTTCTGAGATGTTAGAAATTTATTCTGTAATAAATAAAAATATGGAAAAATAAGTATTATTATCAAAAAAGCAAAAAAATTAAATTTTAAAAGTCAAATTTCAAAAAGCATTGAATCACCATCATAGATGCATGCCTTATTATTAGCTGTTAGTGCGATATACATTATTTATGTATTTTCATTCATTTCGAAATAAATGAATAAAGGAATCTTTGAATTTGAAAATCAGATTTTTAAGTTTGGATGAGAAAAAATTGGATTAATTTGTTAATGAAACCTGAATGAAGTGAATAATAATAATATACTTGTTACCAAAGAACAAAAAATCCGAGTTCGTAAAACAGTTTCGATTCGTAAACAGTCATCCATTCACAGCGAGTGCTCTGCTGAGAACATTTCGCTAATATTCACCTCCACTTTTTGAATTTGATACTACAGCACAAAAACAATAATAAGGCATTCGCCCTCATTCTATAAAAGTCAACACGTCAAGCGTGAACCTAGGAGCCCTTGAATTCGTGCCAAAAATGATCCGCTCTGAAGGAGTCAGGTGCACTCACAATCCCGTTTTCCACACAATCTTCGTTTTTGTCTCCCTCGCATAAAATTTGTCATGCATATTGCGGATCAAAGGTTTGGAATGCATTCAATCCTTCTTATTTTTCAATCCGTATTGCTTGTAATTTATTGTTCTTGAATTTTATTTAACTTTCAATTCTATTTTGTTATGCCTGAATTTTATTTAATATAAATGTACTTGAATATTATTTATTAATATAAAATGTTCCCGAAAAAAAGGATTTTTTTTATTGCGGTATTGTATTTAATTTCACTGATGTGTTTATGAATACGTATCGAACGGTAGAATTTTCCATGTCTTTTCTAAAAAAGCTGCATTTCGTTATAAAGTCAAGAAAAGTGATGCTCAACTTCTTTTAAAACAATTATAAAGATCCTCAAGTAGTCGTTTAAAGAAATTAGTCCTGGAAAGAGTAGTGCTTCTCTAGCACAACGTGAGGCTTCTTCTTGTGTAAGCCTACCACTGACTAAATCAGTATCTACAGGATTTGTTGTGACCGATTACTGTCTTTATCATAATCCATTCATAACAATAGCAAATTCTTCGAACTGGCATCGTCTTTAAGACGTTTATTCTTTAGCCATAGGGGATCGTCTCTGATCTTCCCCCTCATCTTTCCCTACACTTGTCATCCTGTTTTACGAGCAGTAGATCAACACTTTGAGAAAATCTTCTAAAATTTCTATGTATTTCTGCCAATGTGCGCTCTAGAATAGAATAACTCTAGAACACTTTTAAACAATTTGTAAAATGCTGCCAACCTTTAACATCATGCATTTCAAGCAACGGGAGGCTATAGGAAGCCAAGAAGAGCAAATTTCGGTGGTATCCTTCATATTGTCCATAGAGTATACATATTTGCTAATATTTTCCCCATGTCATGAAAATATTTCGAAAAGGTCATTTATTTATCTGCGGCAAAAAAGTGAAAGACACCACAGAAAAAGGAATCCATCAAAACAAACAAAGATTTTCTGTAAGGAATCATCCATCTGCTCTTTGTTCTGGTATCACAGAATTAGTGCGAGTGGCAGCTAAGTGTAAATATTTTACAAGATAAGCGAAAATATTCTAAAGAAGAATTGCAGTCTTTTTTTCAGTTGCGTATGCATTATAATTAGACGCAGTTATGCAATAAGATAATCATAATATTTTAATCGATTTCTTTCTATCTATTGCAGAATTTACTTATCTGAATTACTTACTTTATCTTATTACAGAATTTACTTACTGTACTTAATTTATTCTGCAAAATTAAATTTTTGCCAATATTGGTCCAGAGTAAATTATTTGCTAAGAACTAATTCATTTTTTCGATACTGGGTTTCTGAAACAGCAATAGCGTATGGAATTAGTTGGCGATTTGAATTACTGCTTCAATTGAAAATAGCAATTTGATTGAGAATTTTAAGGCAAATATGAAGATATTGACATAATAATTAATGTGGTGAGACATTCTTGTGGTGCTTTTTGTAGCAAAGGTATATTGGGTTGGGGAAAGAGTTCGTAGCGTTTTTATCAAAGACTTTTTTTTAAAGAAAATCATTAGTAATAACAATCGATTATGTATTTTCCGCTATAGCTTACGACCTCCTCCCACCTCTCAACCGATTTGTCGATGCCATTCCGCCAAAAATCATTTGGTCTAGTTTTTCAGGCCCTCTTTATTGTCGAAGGTAACGCCCCTCATATAGTTCGACAGGCAGTGGAAAAGATGCTAATCCAACGGCGCAAGATTCGGCTAATATGGGGGATGCTGAAAGACCTCCATTCAAGCTCTTGGAGTGCGGCTTTGACGACTTGTGCAAGATGGAACCTGGCATTGTCGTGAAGGAGTATTGTTTGGTCTTGTGGATGGGGTCATTTCAGTTGCATAGCCAGTTGCATTGCATTCAGTTGTTACATGCGGTGTAGCTGGACTATGTAGAGCCCCTTGCTGATCGTGACATTCCTTTTGAGTATTTCCCAGTATACCTCCTCAAACGCAGATCACGGTCTAGTTTGGATGGAGGTCAGGCTTGACCATTTCTGTGCTGCAGACTTGCTTGTGACACCTTCTCCGTATTCATTGCAAATGTCCCGTGCTGCTTAAGCAGGGTTTTGGCCTGGATGAAAAGAGAAAAAGAGCAGGTGCCGAAAATGTTGATTTTTATCTCCTGGACATTCCATTTCTAAGCTTTAAAAGTAATTAAAAAATAAATTACTCAAAAAGACGATTAGCACAGTTTTGTAGAGCAGAAAGAGTTCTATCGATTAAATACTATACACTTTGTCAAACAGCAAAAACCTCGCTGGAAAACAACGTAAATATAAAAACGCTACGAACTTATTCCTCAACCCAGTAGCATTACATTCTTTAATAATAGCCTTTTACTTCCAGATAAACAGATAAAATAATTTTATTTTGATCAGATAGTTTAAATTTAGTAAAATATTGTTAGTTTTATCTTTACTTTTTGTAGCTCTTAATGAAAAGTGTAAAGAATTAAATCGCTTAAAAACATTGTTAAACATCTGTTATTTTGCTCGATTTTAAGTGGTATTTGGAATTTACTAAAGTTGATTGCCTTTTGGTTTGTTTGTTTCCTTCCTTGGCTTTCCTTTATTAAAGAAACCTTTGAAATCTTATTAACCACTACTGATTAACCCAATCTCGAGAAAATGGTTGCACTCCGCTTGTTTTCGTTTCTTGTTTTTTTTTCGTTGTTTAAGAATGCGATTAATTTGTTGATTATTAATTGTATGATTGGTTTCAACCCTCATTTTTATGTTCCTCTAGTGACAAAGTGGAGAAAGGTGAACCTCCCTTCTTCCTGAAGAAGATAGGAGACAATGAAGTTATGGAGGGCATGACTGCAAAATTCACTGCTTGTATCACTGGTTCTCCCACTCCCGACGTTGCCTGGTAAGTTGGCGAAATATTTCTTATTTTCTTATTATAAGGTTGATAATATAGCTTATGAAGGCTCGTAATATAGCTTCGACATTATTACATTTTGGCGATGCTAGTAGCTGTGTTTAGGGTGTATTTAACCAACCAAACGATATTTATTCGTGCATGCTTTTTATTTACATATTCATGATTTAACATAAGTAAAATTAGGAAAACAAGAATATTTCAGGGTTTGAGAGCGAAAATTATATAGGAATGGGTAAGATTCCTAAATACTTTTACAGATTCGGAAGGATGCATGAGAAGACACGTATATGTGGGGAAATAGGTTCAGTATAGCATTATATAACAAAATGTGTTGGATTCAAAGAAACGTTATGGTTAGTAACTTTAACACAATGTTACAAAACCCTGGAAATTTAAAAATATGAAAAGAAATGGAGGAAAATATTTCTACTTTCTTACCAACAGTTTGAAGATTCTTTGAACTTCTGTTTTCTTATTCAAATATTTGGTTATATAATTAGCGTAACAGACAGTCACAATAATCCCTGTTTATGCGACTGTTTTGCATCGGGGTGAGTGATGATAGTAAAAAAATGAACTTTAGGCTTAAACATAAAGTTTACAATTTCTCCTCAGCACCCTTGGGGAATTATCTTGGTTATTTACATTCAGCACTTCCTCATGCTACACTCCTTTTCTTTTACTGAAATTTATTTCCTCTGGAAGTCACATCTCGAAAAGTGGTGGGGAGTTTCATGCATCTAAACACGGTTCAATTATCTCCACGAAATTAAACAACATTCAATTCAGCGGTGAATTTTCATTTATTGGTAAATATTAATCATTGGGGCGCAAAATCATTATTCTGTTTTCTTTAATGTAATTGAACTTTTAATGAACTTTCAGGAATTTTCACTTAGCGTATCTTATACCAATCGAAGATGTTAATTATTAGAATTTTATCAACTATGAAAGCATTTATATTTAAATATAAATTATTAAATTTATATTTAGATATAAATGTTTTAGTATGTGCATTTGTATGTAGATGTAAATACTTTTATATATTTTTATTTCACCCCAATCTTAATGCTTTAAAATAAATACATAATTAAAATATATAATTATACCTCGGAATGAGATAAAAATCCAAGCACGAAATATGTCTTTTGCAAAAAAAAAATAAATAAATAAATAAAAATAAAAATAAAAATAATAATATCGTTGTGGTGAATTAATAATATTTGCGCATTTTTGAAAATGTCTTAACTTCAATTTTGCTTCTACAAGGCTTATGTTTCTGGTAGGCTGAGGGATAGTTCCAAAAGTATAGGGCATTATTGTGCAAAAATATTTTCTGGTCACTAAACTTTTAATGGATATTATAAATCCATTTTGAATGGTGCTCAATAAATAAATCAGCAATCGTTTTTTCCAAAGGCAACCAGTTTATACTGTACTGCTGGAAACTATCTGGATGTACTAAAAAAGCTGAAAGAATTCCGTTACACACCAGCATTTATTGCTGTGAGGAAAACCATTCCTCATCAACTCATTACAGCTATCCCTCATCATTTCCCGGCTTCTATAATTGTATTATTTTTATTATTTTTATTTTAATCAATTATCTATAAGCGGGTTGCCATTCGCAATTGCCCTATTGCTTATAGGATTCTAGGATGAATAGTGGGTAAATTAGTCACTAATGACCTAAATATGGCACTGAAATCTGAAAAGAATATGAGAAATATCAATCGATTTGTTGTGTAGAATTTTTGCTAGAAGTATTTGAGTATATCTTATTCTATCTTTTTTCTAGGTTCAAAGATGGCCAACCCCTAGAACCCTCTGCCAGGCACAAGATGGAGTTAGAATCAACTGGCATTCTCCGCCTCATCGTCCGCGAAGTCGAAGAAGGAGACTATGGCGAATACAGCGTCACCCTCACCAATTGTCACGGTAGCGCCACCTGCAGTGCCAAGTTGTGCCCGGACAGTAAGGACACACTCTTAGACTTCTTAACCCCACAAAGAGTGGCTCTTCTGGTTATGGCCACCATTGTGGTCTTGGCTTGGCTCATCGCCTTGCTTTTACCGCCCGAATTCTACTGCTCACCCGAGGGAGTGCTAGGGGACATAGAAGATTTCGTGTACAGGTGTACAGTGAATTGTAAATGTACAGATAACTGAATCATATCCATTTTGTGGTGGCTGGGATCAAAATTTAAAAGGTTAATTATAATATGATCGGCGAGTAGAAATGTCGCTTATAGGGCCATTTAGAATAGTCTTTGTCATCGTTATGGAAATGTAACTTTTTAAGAATTCTTTCATGTCTCTTTCAGTGTCGTCTGTTCATTGGCATTTCGTATTTTTATTGAGTTTCTCTTCCTCTTAATTTAAGAATATCTGTGATATCATAGTACAATAAAATGCTTCTTAACCTGTTGTCTTAAAATTTCATCGAATATAAGATTTTAAAAAAATAAATTAATATATGTATTTCTAGAGCTTGCCTATTTCTGTTTCATGACACCAGCTGGACACCTTACAACTTTCCAAGTTGCGTGTCAAGTTTCTCAATTTAGAAGTCAATTTATTAAATAATATCAAAATTCGAATGGATTAGTTACATCTAAAATATATGCACGCTCTTTGATATTTCAGAAAAAGAATTAAACATTATTTTAAAACTACCAGCCATTTTATCTCATAAAAATTGAACAATTTTCATTGTGATGATATAGAATTCGGAAAGTTCTCTTTCTAGTTTTATAATGGTTTAGCTTTCAAGCTTCTTTCTCACTTCTTTCCTCGCATATCTGATTGTTTCTTTGATATTAAGATTTTTACAAGAATACTTATCGTTCAAAGCCACATATTTAAAAAAATACTAGCATGAATCTCATATTTAAATATATATTCTTTCTTAAGTCTTATTATTTTGATATTACCAAATAATCACTTGTTGGGTCCAAAAGATCTTATTGTATTTCCTTTTGGGCATATTCTTTTGAATCCGCATCAATTTGAAGAATGTTTTTACATCAGTATAAATGAGGAAAATCATCAGACTCCAATAAATGTAATTTGAATTTCACACATTTTTACCCTGAAATGAATTTTAAATATTTCAATTGATGATTCCCTTTCAAGATGGTTTTGATCTCAAAATTCACCTTATTGATCTCAATTGTAAATGTCGTTTTCTTTTCAGACTTGTTATTATATAGATAATGCAGTATTTTTACTTAATTACAAGTACATATTTTTATTAAGTGTTTTTTTTCATAAGTAATTCCTTAAAAAAAGAACTAAAACAGTTTTAGCTTTATGATATCCTTTCTAAGTTAAGGAGAATCGTAATTTGTAATGCATGGGCTTTTGTATTAGTTCATATCCATTTGCATTTTATTACTCAAAATATTGTCTGGTGGCCTTAGCTTTAAAAATGGTTTAAAATACTATCTTATCGGAAAATAGTAATTCATTTCATTTTACTTACCTTTATATTTTTGTTCTGGTGTTACTGTACAATTTATAAAATATATTACCAGTAAGGTTATCATAGAATGTCTTGTTTTAGTAATACATACCTAATGTTTTCATTATAGATATGTGTATCTTTTTGTAGTCTCTGTTTTTCATCGTTATACAACTTTTTGTAAATACCTGATATAAGTTGGGATACCGCTTTATCCTTGAAAGTTCCCCTGCATTAGAGAACCCCTCTTTCACTTTATTTTTTCCCTCCTAGAAAATTTCTTACAATTTACTAATATAGTATCCATTTTTTACTATGCCATGTGTACATATGCTAGCAATTTTTACTTTTATTTTTCCACATAACATTAATATATCTTTAGAGGTAGTATTTTTAGATACCGCTACATAATTTCATAGAGCTCACCAAAGTTGTTTGCATGGACTGCTTGCTTATATAAATTTTTGTATATATTTTTACATTTTAATAACTTCAAAAGAGTAAAAATATTTATTCAGTAAGAATGAAGATACAATTCATTGATGTATATTTACTGAAAACCTCAATTTTCCTTTACTGTTAAATTATCTACTTTCTCTGCTGTAAAATTAAATCGGAATGTTTCTTTGTTACATTGTAAATTTTCTCTAAGAAACGATTAAACGATATTTTAAGGATGTGTTGCCTTAATTTATTGCATTTTGTCAAGATTTTAACCAAGCGGTGTTGTCATGTTAATGCACACTGCTACTCAAAACATTTTTTTTTACCTTTAATACTAAATTTTTCACTAAATTGAGAGTTAAAATATGAATTTAATAGTCCAATCTCAATTTTGGTGAGCCTATGAATTTCTGTAGTTCTGAAGTCATTATTATGACAACACTGTTGAATTCTTATTTGAAATTTGCTTCCATGGTAAATATTCTTTTGCTGAAGACATAAAATAAATTATTAATGTGACATTCGTTTTTTGAACTATGAATGTAGTTCAGTCTAAATATATTTAAGGCGAATATCATAGATGTTTAAGAGTAATAATATTAATATTAGCTTTACCGTTATTGATAAATTCACCGAGGCGATATTATACAATACCGAAATCTTATTTGTGAAATTTTTTTTAATCGAAAAGTATGTTATAAGAATCTGAGAATTTTCTAAATTAAGTTTCTTGTTCGAAATTTGGCTGCTTTTGATTAATATTTTGAACGACATTTTTTGTTCCTTTTTTCTTTTTCTTTTGACTGTAAACCTGGCATCAAAATTATTACTTAGTATTAATTACATTTTTAGGCATCTGCAAGTATGTGAAACGTTTGGAAAAGTATTTTTGTAACGTCGTCTAAACAAAAAAAAAAAAAAAAAATTAAATCTTGTAACTTTACCTTATTTACCTCAATGATATTTTTGGAAAATTAGACCATCCCAGAAACAAATTTTTATAACAGTCGACATATGATAGAGCCATTTCCAGCTTACAGAACAGACCAAGAGCAAGTCTGAGTTAAGTATTTGAATATTTTCTGTCTGTGAAATGATGTAGGAGAATCACCGTGATTTCAGTTTGGATTTTTGAATTTGTCCAAAATTCATATTTTTATTAGACCTTAGAAGATTGCAGTGAGAAAAATTACATCTTATTTCTCTTGAGTACTACCATTAAAGGTATCGAGAAAGGTGTCAGTATCATTAAATTTCCAAAATAATTTAATAAATCATTTCTTAATTTCATTAGTTTTAAAAAATCTGAAAGAACACACACACACACAAAACCCGAAAGAAATTGAAACGAGAAGTGTATAAAGAGCTCAACAAAAATGACAAGTATATATATATATATTTCTTTCTAAAAACAAAATTTTCAATAGCATAATCCTCACTCCAATGTGAAGTTTCAAATAATTCGATTTGCCTGGTACTTCGAAAATTGTACTTGGTTACTGTTACATGTCCAATTCCAAATTCGATGCTCAACAACAGTCTAGTTTTTAAAATTAGACGAGTTTCTAATGACCCTGTAATTACTGTATTTTTGTATGGCTGTTTCCTTTAGCTTCTTACAGCAATCCAGCTTCATCAGATTTTTGAGAAATTTTTTTAATTGTTTTAATTTTCTTGTTTCAAACTAGCCAAATCTTGACAATGCAAACACAAAAAAGGATCTATTCATTCTAATTTTAAATTCTTCAATAATGTTAACGATACTTTCTTCATATAATAAATAAATTTCACAATTCCGAGCACAAAGTTATTTTCTTTGATTTTTATGGATGATCTTGTAAGATTTGAGTATGGTAATTTATAATGTGTACAGATTTTACAAATATCGACTGTTACAATTGTCAATAATGTTGATAATAATTATAGAATTTTCCATAAAATTGCAAGTTATTTTTCGAAATTCACTGTTATTATCTGTATCTATATCTATCTATATATGTATGTATGTGCGTGCGCGCGTGTGTGTAAAATGAAAAAATGGTGTAAATTTCCAAAAAATAGCTTTAATTTTGAATAAACCTCCTGATTTTCAAAACTATTTTATGATATTTGATTGTATAATATATAAATATTTGAAACAGCTTTATTTAAAAAACTGTTCAATATAAATAGATCTACCCTTCTCCCCCCCCCACAAAAAACTCACGTTTTCTGTATGCCCAAAGTAGCTCTGTTCTTAAATTTTTTATTAATCGTGTGAATTTATATATGATATGTTTATATTTCCAGAAAATTTTAAGGAATAATGACTTGAGTGGATTTTCTTTTTCTTCGAATTGGAACTTCACAAAGCGATATAATAATTGGTAATCTAGCTAAATTTCGGAGAATTTTTCAATACAAATATTCTTATATCTGGATCGAAAAGAACTGAGATTCATATAGTATATTAATTACTACAGTGACAAAAGAATTTAGAAAACTTCCTTCTTGTCACTATAAATTAATTAAAATGAGAGCAGCACACAGAATGCAGAAGTTACTGCAACTGAATACGTTTAAATGATCACAGTTTTCTTTTACTGTTGAAAGTGAACTATACAGTAAAAAATAATAATTGATTATGAAAAGTGGAGGAACTATGCAGAATCATTACATATGAAAACAGAAGGTTGATAACACTAGGGTACAAAAATTTTCTGAAGTTAGGAACTGTTAATTGGAGCAAATATAAATTCTTTCTAGGATTACATTTCATCTTCCAAAAAGACAGTGACCTTTAGAAAGGTAACATGAGTTTTCAAGCAATTATAGTATGTCAAAAGTATCAATAATAATTCAATGAAAAAGTAATAATAATGATAATTCAATGAAAAAGTAATAATAATGATAATTCAATGAAAAAGTAATAATGATGATAATTCAATGAGAAATGAATAATAATTTCAGTCATATACAAAAGCACTTCACTTGATTTCATTGGAGCTTTTATCAATGATGGCTCACTAATAATAAATAAATTAATGGTGTCAGTTAGTTTATCTGAAATAACAATGCGAAAAATAGAACTGGCCAGAATAACTTAAAGAATTTATTAAAGCTTCAAGAATTCTCATTGAAAGTGACATTAAAAATCAAATTTTAAAAGTATTAATTTATTGCATCTTATTTTTGACATTTATTTTTCCGTTTTATCCAATAGAAAATTGAGCCCAAAGTGAAAGCTTTTGCAAAAAGCATATGAATACTTTGGAAATTTGCATTTTTATAACTTTAATAACTTTATATAATTTTTATAACTTTAAAACTTTATAAAATTTTATTTTTATTATTTAATAATTGTGTGACTTTGTGAAATTTATCTCAAACCGTTGTTTAAAAAGAAAGATTGCGGAAACACCGAACATGAGTTGGTCACCAACATCCAACATAATTCTTTACTTCCCAACATAAGAGGCACTAATTCTTTCTGTGTAATACATATATTTTTATACTTTATAGTATACTGATTTAGAACTTGGGTTTCAAAAGTCTCTGTCGCATCAAAGCTGGCAATAAAAGTTGTGAACAAACGATATATTTTAGTATGAAGTTCTTTCAATAAAGCTGACCTTGCCTTCGTATGTCTCCTCTCAAATTTAGCAAAGTTTCCGACACTGGGTTTGTACACTGTTATAAGAAATAATCAAAATGTTTCGAAGAGTCGTTATAGTGTTAATTTTTTGATTACAGGATAGAATAAGATTGTTGATGGAGCCTCAAAGAAAGCGTTTACACAAGCATTCTCTTCAGAATAATAGAAGGAATGATTTCTCTCTTCTTCTCGATCATTCTAGATTCCAAATGTTTGTTTTCCCTTATTTGCGATAAATTTAATAATTAGTACAATGGAATGGGAAATAAAATTATCTTCATTCTAATTAGAAATATCTAGTTTGCCTGAAGATCCTGGACATGCATGTTGTCTGAAAGTATTTTAATTAAATGCTGTAAAATTTCATTCAATCAGCAAAAATAGTCAACTCTAATGCCAGTGCAGACTTTTTACGTTAAGGGAAATCTGTATATTTTTCAGCAAACAAAGACTGTTGTTATTTTTTTCGATTTATTGTTCACCATTTGAAAAATCTCATAAAGCACTAAAAGTATTTTAAATTATCACATTTGTATGAATTTTGAGTTTCGAAAAACAAAATTAAGCAAAATTTTGTAATAACTACAAACATTATGGTATAAATGTTTTTAATTTTTAAATATTACGACTAAAATTGAAAATATGTAATTGCCATTGGAATTGTGAAATTTCACTGATTGTTCTTTGATATTTTATAATTGTGTGAGCTACCATTGATGAAAGGTGGCTTTATACACATTATAAAACAGCCATTAGACAGCACATGCATAGAAAAGCTAAAAATGGTGTTCTGTCAAGTAATTGTCCCGATGGGACTACAACATTTTGCTGTATTATATTGTATTGTTTTCTTACTGCGCATGCGTTTGTAAAATTGGTGTTCTCTTGGCATGAAAAAAGTGATCACTTATCATAGATTAATTCCAAAATTTTTGCTCTTTGTTCTTTCTGATGTCATGTTGTGTCTTTTTTTCATTTTATTAGCCATTTTCTATAGTTTCCCAAATTTATGTATGCTGATCGTTCTCTAAAAACATTCTACCATGTTTTTTTTTTGTGTGTAACTATCCATCACTTCAAAAAACTAATATGGATCATTTCTATGAAAAATTCAGGAACACCAATATGGCAATTTATAGCAGAGCATCAAGTTCCTGGATCTATCGTATGAAATTGTGGCAAACATTAATCAGTATCTCTCTGAGTCTTTTCCGGCCGTCTTAAAACTGGCCAACTGGCCAATGCCCTGATGAATATTACGCGAAAACTTATATGAGCTTTCAATCCATTTCTTCTTACTCTGTTTGCTTGTCTTTCTCACTTTGCTCAAAATATTTGAAAATAGAGTGTGCTATCCTTGTGCTTTTCTTTCACTGATCAAATAATATCTTTTATCTCATTTTCCCGATTTCTGATTTAAATTTGTACCTTCAAAATTGCCTCGAATTTTTGTGAATCGGTTGTTAATTAAGATACATTTTACTTCTGTGTCAGCAGAGTAGGAAAGCAGGGGGGGGGGGAGTGACCGCATGCGACCACCGTTTGAAAAGATAGCCACTGAAGAAATCTTTTAGAGTTTATAATATTAAATTGATCTAGTAGTATTATATAATACAAATTATGTAATTTACTGGAAAAAAGAACATCATAAGTTCTTCTAAAGAATATTTTACTCACATGGAAATCAATATAAAATGTTAATGGTGGTAAAATAAAGTGTGTAGTAAATACACTTATAATATGAAATCACTCCGTGCAAGATATAAATGGCTAATATATCTTTTAAAAAATGTGTTAATATTTAACTTCTCCTAACCATTGTTTAGCTTATATGCTCTTCCCCACCCCTCTGATAAGAAGTGGATATATAATTTTTTGATCAGTCATCACACACATTTCTGGTCCCAAGTATTTGAACAGAGGACAACTTTTTTTTTCTCAGATTCCAGTTATAAAATGGCGTTATTATTTTTTACTAACCCATATCAAAACGCTTATAAAAACTTCAGTTGTTTTGAATCAGTGAACGCATTTAACAAGTATATGAAAAGCGTGGAAACATAGAATATTAAAGAAATAATAATATACAAGCCGATATTTTAATTTTGAGAATATGTTTCAGAGTCAAACACCGGTTATTTTCTCCAAATTCCATCTACACTGCCCAAAACAAATTTATATTTATCAAAAACTAGTCTTTTCTTCTTAAATGGTATTTTCAGCAATGTGTGATTTCTTGATTCCTAAAATTGACAATGATAGTTGTAACTTATTCTTGTTCATTATAATACATATCATTGAAGGCAAATTCTTTATAATATAAATAATTATTGAAGTAAGCAAACATTTGTCATCATATTTAATAGGTTTTCTTTAACTATTGTTAAAAATAGCTTAATTATTAGAAGTACAATTTTTTTTTCTTTGTCATTACTTTAATATTTTTCAGGAAATATTAGGTTGGGGAATAAGTTCGTTGCATTTATATATTTTCTTTGATTCACAACGAAATTTTCTGTTTGACAAAGTGTATAGTATTCATTCGATACAGCTCTTTCTGCTCTACAAAACCGTGCCAATCATCTTTTTGAGTAAATAATTTTTTAATTACTTTTAAAGCTTAGAAATGGAATATCCAGGAGGTAAAAATCAACATTTTCTTCACCTACTCTTCTTCGTTTTTCATCGAAGCCAAAAAGCTGCTTAAGCAGCACGGGACATTTGCAACATATACGGAGAAGGCATCATATTCGAGTTTACAGTACAGAAATGATCTAACCTGACCACCATCCAAAGAAGACTATGATCTGTATTTGGTGGGAATAGGAGGGCATGGTGTACTGGGAAATGCTCGAAAAGTCTCTCTACTTAGAACTCTTAAAAGAACTCTACTTAGCCCTCCTACAGCGCAAGAAACACACTATGCGATTGAAATCGACCCATCGACAAGGCCAATCCATACTCCTTCACGAAAACTCCAGTCCCCATATTGCACAAGTCCTCAAAGTCGCACTCCAAGAGCTCCAATGGGAAGTCCTTAAGCATCCACCGCATTTTCCGGACCTTGCACCGTGGGATTACCAACTTTTTCGCTCCCTGTCGAACCATATAAGGGGCGTTATTTTCGAGAATAAAGAGGGCCTTAAAAATCAGACCGGGCGATTTTTGGCGGAACGGCATTGACAAATCGGTCGAGAGGCAGGGAGGAAGACGTAAACAACAACGGCGAATACGTAATCGATTAATTGATTGTTATTACTAAAGATTTTCATTAAATAAAAGTATTTGATAAAAACGCTATGTACTTATTCCCCAACCCAATATTTATTGTCAAAAGGTTAAAAAAAGCTGGTTTGTATCTATATGAAATACTGCACACTATTTTAATTGTTTTATCTTTATATAATACATTCTCGCTAGCTGTTTTGAAAAAAAAGCATAAATGACATAAGGATTTAGCTTTCTTTCTCTTTTAACAAACAAACTTTTTATTAGACAGTTGAATTTTATTTTAAAAAATTGTGCAAAATTCATTTCTGAACTCTCTACAACAAATATTCTTTATAAAATGCATTCGATTAAAAATATAATGATATTATTATTTTTAGGCTTGGATCCAAAGTATCTGACTCCGATCGGGGACCAATTTGTGGATTTTGATAAATTCAAGAAAACAGGTACTCGTGATTGTTTTTCTTTCTTTTACTGTATGCAAATTTTTTTCAAATATATATGTATAATGTGAATTTTAAATAGTACTTTTGTGAAAATAAATGATTATGTCTTATAAGTAAACAAATTTAAAATAACATTTTTTTGGTGCAGATAAACATAAAATAAATGTTCAGGATTATTTTCATGGATATGATCATTATTACATTTAAGGGTTTAAGATATTTTAATAAAAACTTTAAATTTCTTGTTCGTCTTGTTTGATAAATATTTTCATCAAAGCTATACGAGTTTCATATTTTTATTTGAAATTGCTTTTTGAAATTATATCAACCAGTTTCAATCCTTTGTACCTTAGATAACTTCTTTCAAGAACCATTTTAAATTCGAAGTCGTTTTTTATGTGTCATGTTTTAGATTGTGGTAATTTTGATATTTACTAGAATAATTAAAATAATTCAGAATTGAAACGTGTTTGAGCCATATTATATTTGGTTAATAATTTATTATATGTGTTTCATTTCTGTTTCTGCATTTGTGTACTGGATACCTTTTTAATTCTGCAAAGGTATTCCTGTTCCTCTGTCCGAAAGACCCAGGATTATTCGAATGGACGATACTTCTCTCACCCTTGGCTGGAAGCCATCCGTACCAACTTGTCCACGAGTTCCAGTCACTTACCAGCTGGAGATGGCCAAACATCCCGATGGAGAGTGGACCCCTTACAAAACAGGTGAGAATGGCATGTCGTTACATAGATGATTTCGTTAATTTTTAGATCAGAAATTTGGCGGAAAGGAATTATTCTTTATATGATTAAATACAAAAATATATGCATGGTTTTAATGTTAAACAAAAGATGGAATGCCTTTTTGAAATTTGTTTATGTCCGTACAAAAAGGGCTAAAGTATCAAATAAAATCTTACCTGTAAATGTCACGAATATCAAATTTGGCTTGGAGAAACATTATAAAAACGATGAATTTCGAATTCACTCTTGTTTACTCAAGCCTTCAGTCTCAAAACTTCAAACTTCAAAGTTCTATCTGGTGTCCGAGTTTGTCATTGCTCTGGAATATTCTCACCATTCTAGATTAGAAGTTTATTACTGTCTTAGAGTAAGAATTTGAATGTGGAAAACTCAACATTGGGAATTAGAATTGAGCATATTTCTTACTGCATAGTGTTTTATTTTTATACTTGAATGATTACTAGAGAGAGGTGCTGTAGTGAATAAAAATTCTTAAATGGTTAAAAAAAAGTAAGTAATAAGATATCTCATGGGTGTGCAAATCCTCTTTAGAATTAAATTCCATGCCTCAATAAAATAGAGAATAGCATTATTTATATGGTGGCAGATCGAGTGCGTAGTGTCATAGTGCACCGCATTCTCTGAACAAAAGTCAGAATTTTAATTTAGATTGAATTCTTTGTGATCGATAGTGTTTTTCTATTTCCTTAATACAATGTGTTCTTGAGTTCCGGACTACAGTTATTTACCTTCATTTAATAACATTAGTGAATACGTTAATTATTACTTGTCTTCCAGGTCTGAAAGATACGCTTTGCGACGTACGCGATCTTAGGCCAGGTCAAGACTACAAATTTCAGATCCGTGTGGAGAACAAGCACGGTGTGAGCGATCCTAGCCCCTATGTGACTGCTCATAGGAGTAAGATCTACCAACCACCGACTCCAGCCGATTTCAAGCCCAGAGACTTTGAGCTTGAACATCCACCATTTCCTAGATTAGGTATGCTATATCTCATCTCAATAATCTACAATTGTACATTGCTGACAGAAGCAAGATCAAATATATTATGGAAGCGTATTAAGAATTCTACTTTGGAGTTCATTTTCTATTAATCACAATATACTATAGATATACAATAAAACATGGTAATCGAACTAAAACTTTTTTCAACAATATTTCATTAATTTTGTTAAAACAGAATTTTAAGTCAATCGCACTCCTAAAAGATTAATCAACAATCATAATTAAAAAAATTAACAATAAAATTTGAATAGAGGCAAACCTGAATGTCTCTCAACAGAGGCATTTTTGTCACTGTCCAAATCGTCAGTTTTTGGTGAGTATTGTAAATTCCATTCAACCCTTATCATTTAAATTTCACCGATATTATCTTTCAATTTTGGTATCATGTGCTGTGAAAACTGCAATTTCTATAATAAACTACCAATATTTAAAGAAACTATCACGCAAAGAAAAATTGTCTGGAGAAAAAAAATACATATACAGATATATTTGAATTTATAGTTTATTATGAATTATATGATTTTTACATCATGAATCAGCACAAACTTAAATATATATACAACTACATAAAAATTCAGAATTCCTGTAAAAGCATTAATTGAAAATTTCCAATATTCTTGTATTTTATGAGTGCTTTTAAGAACGAATCTTTGAAATTATGCAGCTGCTGCTCCACAGTTTGTCCGTAAAGAAGAAGATGTGATGTATGGTGTCCGTGGTCACCCTGTCACAATCGAATTCTGGGTCTACGGCCAACCGGAACCGAAGATCACATGGTTCAAAGATGATTCCCAGGTGAGATCAGTTTGCTGTTTTGTGTTTTTTCATCTTATACTTAAATCATTTTTTGTTATTCCAGATTTGATTGTATATTGTTAATGGTATGCGTTTAGCCCCTGTAAACATCAGCACTATATGACCATTTTCAGTTTTGGAAATGTCCCATCACACTTTGTTCTTTAATCATTTCATTTAGAAATTTATTTTATAATGATAATTTAAAAAAACGCATTCTAAAGCATTAATTACATAAATATTATAATCTAATAGTATCATTTTTATAAATTTAGATTTGAAAATTAGATAAACAACCCAAAGAATATCAAATTTTGTTGAAAATTTGAAATAATACTTTGATGGTAGGAATAGGAATATTGTCATCTTCCGTTTATATTGGAGAAGAAAAAGTTCGAAGTTGGTAATTTTTGTTCACATTATTGAATGCGATCTTGAAAGACTCCACAGTGTTGGTTGATGTTTGCAATGAACATGAATGTAGGAGCAGGGATATTTCAAAACATTCGCTGGTATTTGGTTTATAGGTAGAGTCCCCTGAGATTATGGATTTATGATCTTTTGCCAACCCTGTTTCTCCATGGTTACACAATTTATATGAGAATACTGAATAGTAAGGCATTAAAACTTTTTATACAACAAAGAATCATGTAAAATTCATGTTATGGAAATTGAATCGATTTAGTTTGATTTTTAAAAGTTTTTAACTTATTTTCTTCTTTAACATTAAAAAGAAATCGAGATGAGTGTCAACATTCTGTGACGAATCGTTCTTTTTGTAGATCGGCAAAGACAAGTTTGATTACATGCAAGACCGCAATGGCAAGTTGTGCCTGTTCATCGGCTGCATGAATGACGATTTTGTGGGTACATACACCTGCTTGGCCGTCAACGATGAGGGAGAAGCTACCATGGCTATCAAACTCCGTATAGCAGGTAAACTTCTTTTTACAATGGATAAGAATGTCGGTTTCCTTTATATCTCTCAAATCTATTTTCTTTATTTAATCACTAATACAGAAATTAGTGTACATATGAGTGTGATACACTACTGAATTGAAATCGGAATTCATCTGCTTGTAAATATTATAATCTTTTTATTTCAATTCTAGTTTTAATGCCCAGGATTAAAATTCTGAAAATATGAAACAGAGCAAAAAATTATGATTAAATCGAAATCTTGGTATAATTTGCCCTGCATGCTTTTATAGATGATTTGTGATATTAAGATTAAATGGTTCGTGAAATTGTTTAATGATCATGCGTCGAAATTTGTATTCCTGATAAGTTTATTTCTCTCGTAGAACCTCCCGTATTTCTGGAACGCTTGGACGAAACCACCGCCATGTCTCGTCGCAGCGCGCGCATGCAGTGCCGCGTCACTGGTCTTCCTTATCCCAAGATCAAGTGGTTCCGCGACTGGCACCCTCTTTACGAGTCTGAAAGGATCAAGATTCTGTGGGAGGAACCGGATAAGTGCACCCTCTTTATCAGCAACCTAATCACTCGAGACAATGCTCTTTATTCTTGCACTGCAACTAATATCGCCGGAACAGCCACGTCGTCAGCAAGCCTTAATGTTGAAGGTAAGAGTGAATTCAAAAGAAAATATCTTTTTATTATTTATTTTTCATAAGAGCAATGCCCCATAATCTCTTCGTATTAAGTTCCTTAACAATAGCAATTCATGCAATAAGCACTAATTTTAATCATACTTTTTCTTCTTAAGAGTTTTTTAATTAAATTTTCTGATGGTATTTATCACCAACAAAAATATGTTTTAAAATACGAGTAGGTCAGCATTCCATTTGGAAATTGAATTGAAAGATTTATGATTGAAAAAAAATGGTTTGTGAATTTCACGGCAAAGGACCGCATTCAAATTTTGTTGAATAATAAATAATTGCTTGATTTTAGGTGAAATTGAATGTCCAGTGTTTTCGTCCTAAAGAATAGAGCGTATAATTAGTCGCACGACTGTACATAGAATTTTAATAATAATGATGAGTGAAAAGCAGATAGAAATAAAAGGAAGTTATTTTCTAGAAATATTGGTTTGATATTTTAAAGCTTTATGCGCAAATAAGCAGACGAAGGATTTTAGGTCATATTCTACTCCATTTTATAATAATTCTCGGAATCTTCCACTCACTATCATTAGTAATGCCAGTTGTTAGAGAATCATTTCAATATTTAAGTTGGCAAAAACTTATTTAGCAATAACTCTAAGGCTAACTAAATAAAGTAACCTATCAAGCTAGAAATATGTAATGCTTACAAATACTGCTGGCACGATAAAAGACTTCTCTTAGATAACGTAGAAAAATAAAACTTTATTTTTCATTATAACAACTTTTCAATAAAAATACATATCACAACAATATTATTCTGGTTCAAATTGGAAATTGATTTGTGTTTTATATTCTATTTATGGTTATTAATTATGTGGTCTTAAGTTTATTTAACAATAATTTAGTCTTGTCGACACATATAAATGTTGTATATTTCTCAGTAAGTGGCATATGGTCGTAAAAAATGTATTTATTACGTTATTAGTCATACGTACATGACTTCTTTATTCCTACCTTATATTGTATCGAATAACAAACTTATTCTTGTTGACCAGATCTATAAATTTTAAAACTTTTAAATATAAATAAGAAATCTGCAAATTTGGCATCAAGCCCGGGTGACTGCAACCCATGCTACGCCATTGTTTTCATTTATATTTATTCAGTAAGAATAATGAACTTTAAATAGAATTTGCCTTTTGTTTTCAGATTCCGAAGATATGTTCGACTACAAGACTTTCTGCAGACCCATTCCTGTCAGACCTCGCACGAAACTGTTCGAGGATTTCTACGATATTGGGGATGAGCTGGGCAGGTAACTGACAGGTTTCTTTCACTTCCAGTAAAATTGTTGCATCTTATGAGAATAAAATACTGATTCTCTGATCCTTCAATTTCTTATTAGGGGCACACAGGCCATCACCTATCACGCGGTGAAACGAGATACGGGAGAACCGTACGCTGCCAAGTCGATGCACGGCAAGGGTAAGCTGAAGGAGTTCATGAAGGCGGAGATGGACATCATGAACCAACTTTGCCACCCAAAACTGGTGCGCATCAGGGACGCCTTCGAGACCAAAGATTCTCTCACTCTCGTCACAGACATGTATCCTTTGTTGTCAGAACTTTCAAAATTTTTCTTCTGGTTTTTTATTTATTCTTATTTTTGCATTGTTTCATTTGAAAAACTGTTTATGTGTATTTTAGTTTTTTTATAAATAACGAAATATTTCATAAAGAATCATGGCCTTTTGATACAAAATAATAATTTATTACAGTATTTGAGGATTAACCTGTCGTTACTGACTGACAAGCGTCGTTACGGTGATATTGGGTCGTCAACATTCTTTATGATTAATACACATATAATTTAGTTTTTTATTAAACATTCACCAAAGAGAGAAGTAGAGGAAAAATCTGTTTCATCAGTTTATAAAGACATCTCTTTAGAAACTAGTTTATAAGTTTCTTTGAACAATTTAGATAGTTTTCGGGAATCTTTCATGCTTATCATGTTAGAGAATGTTACTCATTTAACACCTTAACTTGAAAAATGTCTAAATTTATTGACTTGCCAATATAGCCATTAATTATTTAATTGTTTCCTATATTTACATTACTAATATAGAGTGGAACATATTAGTTGGAAACTTCTAAAATAATAATAAAAAATTTAATTTCAACAAAAAAAAATTAATGATGCTTATGAACAGGAGCTCATATCTTGCTAATGAAGTTTATTTTCAGTTGGCCACGGATTATTTCTGATTATTTTATGCGTGATTGGTAACTTCATTATCTCCCCCTTTTCCACATTTTCTGGATTGATTGGATTTTCTTCATTTTAAATCGAGCATAATAATGTATTGGCTAAATGAACTGAGTTATTTCGGTGGATATGAAACCATGCTGAGACATAAAAATCGATTTAATCACCGTTTAAAGTCACAAGAAAATTCCTGCATCCAGAAATGGAGAAAGCGAACTAAAATTCTAGTGATACGAACAAAACATTCCCATTCTCAGTCCTTCTCTGTAAATGAGAGCAGGCATTGTTGCAATTTTTTTTTATTAAATCGCATCTTTCTCTGTATGAATTTTCTCAAATAATAAAGGTATGTTACCTAAGTTTGGAGAGGAGGGTAGCAGCTCAAATATCATCCTCGTCATCTGACCGTTGTTCAAAATTACAATTTCTGTTCCAAAATACTCCAAGCGTTGCTTAAAAAACGGTACATTAATGTAATTAAAATAAACTAGCAGAATAAAAAAGTGCATTGGTTATTTTTTAACTTGCATCTTATAATAATACCAAAAATCTGGTATAAATGGCAGTGATGAACGCATCTCATGATTTTTCTAGTGTCTTTTTAATGTTTTCTCCCAACACTGTTGCATTCCCTAACTCTCATAGATGCGGTGGTGGAGAATTGCTGAATAATATCATAAAACGGGGTGGAGTGACAGAAAGAGATGTTGCCAACTACATGAAACAAATTCTGGAAGGACTGGATTATATGCACAGTCGTTATGTCGGCCATCTTGGCCTGACGGTAAGTGAAACGCATATTATTAGTCATGGGAAATTTTCTGCAATTCTTCACTGTTGTTATTAAGTTTCAAAATGGTGTTTTTTCCTTTCGATTTTTATGCTTTTTTTTATCTTGTAAAAAGAAATTTTCAAAAATTTATTTATTTCAAAGTTTTGGAATTATTTTTAATAGTATAGTACAAAAAAGCTTTTTACATTTTCAAACTCTGATTATCATATAATCTATTTAAATCTTATACTATAATACGAGGAATGGTTGCCAATTCGAAAATCGCCCCAGAATTAATAAACTCCGGTAAACTTGGGGGTCTGGGGTTTTTGACCACGAGGAATCGATTGGCGCCGGTTTTGAAGCGCTACGGTTGAGCAGTTCGGAGTTACAGATAGGATATTTTCAAACTTTATTAGTACGCCATTTTGGCTAATAGGTTTCAAGCGGTAACGTGCTGCCATCTATAGCCAATATGACGAACTAATAAAGTTTCCAGAAGATGATCCGGAACTCAAGGAACTGATCTCGAAATGGATGATCCATAACCCGTGTGGTGATATGAACCCAAGCGCTCCGTGCATGGTCAGTAAACATGGAAGAGACCAGTGCAGATGGGGATTTCCAATGGAACATCAAGACATGACATCGCTGGTGGACGATGAAAAGCCGAGGTTTAACCGGTTATCTTTTCACCAATGGTTTCACAAATTTTCTTATGGCATGTATTGTTTTGATAAATCACAATTGAAAATTTAAATCTTCGAGTTAGCTTCGATGCCTGTTTTCTCCGAGCGGAGCTCGGTCACCCGCTTGTGCAATTGAAACCGACGTTCTTGCAATAGGGAAAGTGTGCCTTTCCTGTGATCTGGGAGTTTCGAGTTCGAGTCCCGGTTTGGGCATGTTTGTTCTTCTGTGACCTATCTGTGAGATGTATGAATATGCCCCCCCCCATAAAAAGAGGTTGTGCAAGCGAATGTGTGCATGTTTCATTTTCATTCGAACTAGAAGTGAGACTTCTACATTCGGGGTCTTAAGGGTCTTTACCCTCAGAAGCTACTGCACAGCTTTCTGTGGTAACACAGACGCGACGTTATCTTCATCATCATATGAAAATGAAGATTTGTTTTTTTTATTTGTGTGTTTTCATCTTATTATATTCCATGCCCCTTGACAGATCCGAATAAAATTTGGTAGAAGGCACTTTTGTTCGTAGAAGAATTGATTATGCTATTAAAAAGAGCCTATTAGCTTTTAAAAGGGATGAAGAGGTGGAGGGGGATAAAAAATTATCTTTTTTCCATCGTCATTTTTGAACAAATTCCTATGCAAAATATATAACAGCATATATAAATTATTTTTCCGGTATCTCAAAATATAAAAAAACAGTTTTTCAGTTACCTGAATTTTATTTCGCTTCAAATATTCTTCTAATTGAAATTACAATTTACAATCAATTCAAAATTTTGTATAACAATGCTTTTACTGAAATAAAAGTTGAAAAAATAATTGAAATATTATTTTACTGTTAAGTAACATCTATCAATGACGTACATTTGCCACTGTTTATTTTTTCTAACATTTTAAATCTTGTTTGCTTTTTTCATTGAAATTTATTTTTTGTTACATAGTTTTTATTTATCCTGTGTAGAGTAATTCGCCTGTTTGATCTAATTCTATCACAGCTTACAAATTTTAAAATTTTATGGCGCGGAGAAGCATTTAAATCAAGATTCTTAAATGCTCTGCATCAAGGTAATAAAACCTACACCAACACAAAAGTATTTGCACTATAAATAAAAAAAAAAATGCATCCAAAATTTTTTGTTTAAATGTGCGATATTTCCAATTCTTACATCTTACTCCTGGAAATTTATTGCAAATTATCTAATTTCAGTAATTGATGAGATACGTTTGTATGATCATTTAAAAAATATTATTGTTATTATCCTTCGCTTGTTGAATTTATATCCTTTACATTAATTCCGTCTTTGGGACCGAAGCATTAGCAACTCTTATAGCCACTGGTGATCAGTTCCAGAAAAAAAGTAATTTTGTTGATATGCAATTTCCCTTCAAGCCTAAAATTATTTATCTTTAAAACCATTAAGGTTATGAATAGAATTGAGAAGAACATTCTAATTAGAGCAAAATTAATCCAAAGGGTGGTATTATTTTAGGTGCCATGACATTCAAATATTTCTTGGGATAAAAGGAAGGATTCCTACTCAAAATAAGTCGTAAGATATTATCCCATATTTTCGGGAAATGTACCTTTACATTATGTATCAAATTTATCAAAATAGCAAGTGTCAAAATGTTCTAGGGTATATTTCTTATTTTATTCCTTATGCAATGGCAAAAAACAGAGGAGAGATATAACAGCAAGTATAAGGATGGTGATTAATAAAAGAACAAGAATTACCCTATGGTTAATTATCCAATCCTTCTGATAAATTTGAAATAGTGACATCCCTTATTGTTTCTTCTTTAACCACCGATCTTACTCTCTAGAACAGCTTGAAAAATTTAACACGCAGAAGAAACTTGAACATTGAGGCTTGATCTAAATCCCTGATCAATTGAGTCTTTAAAAAAAATTTCTTTAAAAAATTGTTTTTACATGCTCTTATTTAAAAATTATTCTTTGATCAATGAAATGTTTTATTTATGCTAATTTTAACTTGGTATGAGATGCTTTTTTTCTAAAAGGCTATTCCATTTAGTAGGTACATTTAGACAAAAAAAAAGAAAGTTATAGGACCAAAAAGTCTTCAGGTTGCTTTTTCCTGATAATATTTTAAAGTTAAAACATATTCCTTTAAATATACTACCGTGAACTTAGATACTTCATGTTCCTCCCATGTTAAAATTTATGTATCCAAATTCTAGTATAAGAATTTAAAATTACCTATGTATACTTCAAACATTGATACTAAAAATGCTTTTTAACTAGATACTTTAGTATAATTATTAATTAAGGAAGTATTGTTTTAATCATTCACGCATTAAAAATAACAAATGCTTGACTTTGAAGTAAATGTGTTTCTTTATACATTTGAGAGTTGTCCGAATGAAAACTGGATACTTGAGATTGCATTAGAATGACTACAGCTATAGTAACTTCACCAAACAGGGATATAAACGGTGTACATTGAGTACGGCGTTCAAAAATGAAAGCTATTCATTGTAGAGCCAAGTGATTGGAAATAAAGTCGTGCTACACATGAATGAGTCCAAATTGGAACACCACACAATAGTACGGATTCTAATTCTTCGATTGCCATGGACCACTCTTGATTGATTTCCGACCCCTAGGGAACACTATCGATTTATCACAATTCTGCAGTATTCTGGCGAAACTACAGAAAAGAATCAAAAGAAAAAGGTCTGGTCATCTCACAAAACAAGTGATCCTTCTACATGACAATAGCCGCCCACATGTCTCCCGTAAAACCCAGACTACCCTAAAAAATCATTGGAAAATGTTACAACATTTTGATTCGTTACCCTGTGCCTTCCGCATCTTCGACCACATAGGAGAGAATTAAATGGTACATGCTTCCATTCGGACGGCAAAGTGAAGGAGTTAAGAATCAACCAACACCTTTCCTACAGCAAAGGTACAAACATGCTACCTAAATGATGGAACCTGTGTTATAATGCCCATTGCAATTTCTTTTGAGTTCTATTAAAGGTATCATTTTAATTTGGAAAACCTTTATATAACAAATAAATGTAGGCGAATGAATGCAGGGACTAATTAGTAAAAATTAAATTTTTTATGAGTCTCATCTGATAATGAATCAAATTAGAAAGGAGTTTTCAAGATTCCGGAATATTTTTAATAATAAATCACTCTTCAAACTCTAATCTGTTGTGATTTTTTTTTGTAAAATATCTAGTTTTGAATACATTTATTATAAACTTAATTCATTTTTATTTTTAGATCGGTGATGTAATGATGGCCCGAGTGAATGGTGACGATATCAGATTTGGCGACTTCAGTCTCGCAACTCGACTCCTACCCGGAAAAGATTACTTCTTGGAGTACGGTCATCCGGAATTCGTTGCGCCCGAAATCGCCAACAAACAACCAGCCACTTGTCTCTCGGATATGTGGTACGGATATTTATTAGTTAGCGTTTCTTATTTATATTTGTTGTTAGCATTGGACAAGGTCTATTTCGTAAAAAAAAGAATCACGTCCATCCAGAATGTTTATATCATTCCAAGCACCTAAGTTGGATTAATTAAGCATCATTTAATACTAATTAATGATTTTCATTATTAAATTATAAAATTCATATTCTTAAGGAAATAAATGTTGAAAAATTAAATGAAGATCTAGGAAATTCGTTTCATAAAAAATAAAAGCGTGTTTCCTTTATAAATTAAAGTGTCATGGTGTCATAAAGAGAGAGAAATGCTAGACTTTATTCCAAGAATTCTGATTCTCTTATAGTAATGTGGCATTCCGAAGTATCACTCCATTATGATTATTCCGCATATTCCATACATTGAGAAATAAAATTTCACAATTTCTTATTTAATGTATGAAAAAAAAGTTTCTGGGTTACTCGATTTGTTGAATTTTTGCTCATATTGATTGTTATTTAAAAATGCTAAATTGAATTTGAAAAGTTTAAAATTTTCTAGGTTCTTATTATAAAAGTTGATTCGTAAGCAAAATTCTAACACATTTATGGGTGTTTTATAATCTAAAGTTTTCAGTGTTTCGAAAAATTCTAAATATCGAGGTTCATATGGCCTCTTTTTTATTTCGCTTGTGGTTATATTGTCTAATCTTTGCAATACCTTACAAAATAAACTTTTTTAAATATTTATACGTGTATTTTGTAATCAGCGTTTAATTGTTCCTTTTGTGTTTCAGGAGTGTCGGTGTCATAACCTACCTCTTGTAAGTGCCGATTGCATTTTTCCTCTATTTTCCTTTTTAATTTTTTATCAGATAGATGGGTAAAATCTGAAGCTTTTTCCTATTTTCATAGGTTAAGTGGCATCTCCCCTTTCCTGGGAGAACACGACCGGGAGACCCTGACACGAGTGCAGCAGGGAAAAATCAACTTCATTGAAGATGCCTTCACAGGGGTCAGCGATGACGCCAAGGACTTTATGTCCAAGCTGCTCGTCTTCGATCCCAAGTAAAAATACATTTTTTATCTCTTTACCTCTGTGCTTAAAAAACTTAATATTTATTACATTTTTCTCAAACTGAGTAAAATACTTTATGAAGTTGAATTCAATGCATTAAATATTTCAATCAAATCCAAGAATTTGGAGTAGAATTATGCACTTCATCACTTACAGAGTTATCAGAGAAGTTTTCTTTAATACTATCTTATAAAAGTGGTAATTAATACTATCGTATTTTTATAATAGCTGTTGTTAATACTATCGTATACTATGTAAAATATTAAAGGTATACAGCTATTGGAATTTCTCATTTTTACATAGAATTAGAGATCTAATTTTATCTATATTACCACTTGAATCAACCTTGACGAAATTATTTTTTAAATTTTTTTCTTAATCCTCAGTTTGGTAAAGAATACCCTTTTTCATACACACATCTATTGATTTTCTTGAACTACCGTTATATATTTATTTTTCTTTTGAAGATAAAAACTCAAAAAGACGAAGAGAAAAAAAAACCCCATAAAACAAGTTATGTCTTCAGATTAAGTTGTGTAATTTCACTAAGAAAGTTTGGTAAATATCGATTGACAGTAATAAAAGAGTTCTTTTATTTTCAGAGGACGCATGGATGTGAAAGGTGCTTTGCAGCATAGGTGGATCAAAGTAAGTAAACTCTTATCGAATACATTTTCATAGACTTCAAAAAAGAAACTTTTACTTATTTGATTTATTTTCTGCAGTATTACTCAGACAAGCCAAGTGCCAGTGAAAGGCTTCTAAACAATTTGGACAGATTAAAGGACTATCAGAAAAAATGGAGAGATTGGGTTAGTATAAGAATTTCTTTATTGCTTGCTGCCGTAAAATACTTCAGTCTGAAATTTCGATTTTCTTTTGTTTATGCTGTTATAAGCTTTAATGGTCTCTTTTGCTAATATAATGTGACCAATTTCAATTCTGATAACATCCCTGACTCTTTTTTTCACTCCATGTCCATTTTGGAAAATTTTACAAAATTTTCCAAACTTGATTTTATATTACTGCTGAATGAATATAGACAGAACCTCAATTGATGTTTTCTTCGGAATAGTTACTTTGTGTAGTTATATGTTTTTGCTAAGGTTTACACAAAGGTGCAAATCAAGATTACGACCTTCCTTTTTCAAGTCCTGCGTGCATTCATCTCTTTTCTTGTTCTGACCTTAATACTTAACGATTATAAATCACATCTCAGATGACGACAATACTTTGCCACCCATGTTACATATATAAAACTCTAGACCCCATCAGAGTTAAGAATCTTCTTTTCTTACTTTATTCCATGTGGAAATATCAGAGAAATTAACTAGCTTTGAAAGTAGCAAAATTCAATGCTTTAACTGGTAATTTGATACCAGCAAGGATCTATAAAAAGATTTTTTATCATAATGGGACGTTTTTCTCCATTTTCCAATTCTTATAATCCTGAATTGTTTTGTTCGTTTTTGAAGTGCGTCAATTCTATTCTGATTTGTCGGTAATATGATTCTCTTTATTGTTTTGATGAAAATGGTATGATTCATTTATATTTTGAAAATATCAAAAAAGTTCTGTAAGTTTTTGAACTTGGTAGTTGCACCATTTGCTTGGTTTAGCTTCTGATAGCTTCAGATGGACGAAAAAACGAAACCTCTATGTTAAGAAACTAATTTTTTAAAGCCCCTAAAATAAAAATGTTATCTATTAAATTCACTAATAAATTACTTTTTTTAAATTTCTTGTTCATTGCTTACATCTATATAAACTTTTTTTCTTTCAATATGGATTGCATCATTTATTTTAATTTAATTTATGATTGCCTTTACAGTACGCCAATGCTTCGTGTAAGCGATTTTTCCGACGCCGAACTCTCGAATCGTGTTTCCACCACCCAAGCAAGATGATCTATCCTCCAGGAGAGTGCTACACCCCTTCCAGCAGCCCGGAGCCTATGGAACTGGAGAGGACACACGTAAAGCCGTCGCATTTCGACGACGTCACCTTCAAACAGAAGATCAACAGAGAAGACATCGACTTCCGTTCGGAGAGCAGGTGATCATTTTGTCTGATGATTTTTTTAGCATGCACGGTGAAAGAAATTTCTAGATTCGGATGAATATGCATTTTTTTGAACTTACTGGAATTAAGTTGGAATGAGAACACAAGTTAAAAAGAAATGCAATCTTTACATCAAAATTGTAGATTTATATTAAATTACATACAAAATCTGCTTCGGGAAAGTCTGCCTGCCCATGTGTATGGAAACACAATAATTCAGGAAGTTGGATGGATGCGATTATTATTAATTTTTTTGACTTGTAGTAAATTTTGAATCAAATATGTCTATCAGTTGACCGTCTTTCTATAGTTGTTTGGATGTTGTTTGAAAACTCATTTAAAAATATTCTTGAATTACACGACAATTTTCATGTACCACTCCTATTTTGCTGGTTTCCATCACATGTAGATGTATTTTGCAATGAATTGACCGATGAGACAGAGAAATCGGTCACAATTCTTTTAAATGACTTTGTTCCTTTTAAAAACATTAGATGTATATAAAAACCCTTCTAAATTTTCAATTGCAATCAAAATAGTACAGTAGAAAGGTAAACAAGTTTTATTCTATCAAATGTTACATCGAATGTAGGTCCATGCACTGTATGATTGATGAAACTTGGATGAAAATTGATTTAACAGAAAATTGGATGGAATTACTGCACGTTTAAGAATCGGCTATACTAGACTCGCGCATGGGGATTTGTTGTTGGGAGAGCCCGTCCCTAGATGTACAATATGGCGAAGCCTATTGACATTTCGGCACATTCTTATATTTTAATTTTCAACGGATACAATGATTTCATTCTTTTCACATTTTAAAAGACATCAATAATACATTGCATTATCCTCATTTTTTTTAAAGATTGCTTTCTTCTCTCTTATATGAATATTGTCCATTATTTTTTTTTGTTATAATTCAAGATCTGCACAACAAATTTAAAAAAATCCTGAATGGAATATTTATAACATTGAACCGAAGTTTTAATAAACCATGCGCCATTTTATGAACCTTATATTTGCATATACTTTATAGTTGGTGCTGCATAATTAGAAATGATTTTAGCTCCAGTAAACTCCACCAAACTCAGAACGCAATAACTCAGAAAAATGTTTATTCTCTTCCGAATTGTATCAAATTTACTTTCCGATGGGACGAAACAAAGATGTCTTTCTCACTGTGTTCCATTCGATATTTTGTGTAGTAATGTGAGAAGTTGAGAATACTCCTTCTTGTTGGTTTGAATTATTTTTGCCACCTTTGAAGATCAAATTATTAGCTGCGTTTTAAATTGTTTTTCCAATTATTAACAGAAAAATCAATGACGTACCAACTCATAAGTTTCCTGTATACTGTATTTTTGTGCTGTGACTAAAATCTCTAAAATAATTCATCTTGTGACAAAGAATATTTTTGTTTCAGTTACCAGAATGGTCCCGACACCTACCTCCTTCAACTGCGTGACACCGACTTTCCCCTGCGTCTTCGTCAGTATTTGAGAGTGGGCGCTTCCATCAGTCCCAGCCTCAATACCAGTCTCAGAGATAAACATTGGGGCGACAGTCCGGTAAATCGAATTTCATTATTCCATGAATTCCTTTAAGCTCTAACAAGATAAATATCGTATTTGAGAAATTCATTGCTATTTCTATTCAGAATTTAAAAAAATTGAATTTTAATGCTGAAAAGTAAAAATATTTATTTCTTGATATGATTTCTACTATTTGATGCATAACTCAGACAAATGATTGGATGCAGAGGAGTTTAAGAATGATTAGACAATATAATTATCTTTCGTTGGAAAACCGGCTCAGTGCGAATGTCTTGAGATGTATATCAACTCTGTTTTCGAAAAGAGTCACTCCTGGAAATATTCGATAAACTCGTAAAAAATTAATAAGTCATGGGTTTATGATGAAATAAACTTCAATTCATTTATTACAGACAATAATTTAAAATATAAGAATAATGTTTACAATTTCAAGATAATAGTGTGTGATATGCAGACAGATTAGTCTGCATATCACATACTAGAAGTTAATATAATTTGCTGCTGTATTTAAAGTAGGTTGCACCTACTATTCATTTCAATATTCCAGCATTACCACTTTCGATTTCAATTACCGTTCTATTTAGATATTTTTTTTTTCAAATTTCTACCCTCGTGAATGTGAATGCTGTGTCTTTTCTTATCGTGCTATTTTATTTTAAGTAAAATCTGCGTATCGATTGCTTATATGGCTAATTCAAGTGGCACAAATGTTTTAGAAGTGGCACAGAAAATGTGTGAAATAATATTACTAAATATGACTGAGATGATCTGTTGTTGTTAATATTAAAACGTTATAAAAATTCAGTAACAAAAAGTGTTATGCATGAACAATTATTAATTGTTTTGAAAAAAAAGTGAATTACGAAATTCTATTTATTTATCATAATTTAATGTTTTAGCCTCTTACAGGAAATAAAAATTACTCTAAAATATTTTGTAATGAAAATTGCTCTAGAATATTTTATTATGACAATATTAATAGTGCAGCCGTTTTGCCAATACTGTTTTCTGATGTCCCGAGCGCCTAAAGTCATCCTCTGTTCATACTAATTTCAATCACGGTTTTTGCCCATATCTTCGCAAGTAACACTAGGCAATTAACAGTTTATATTTTCTGCATTATCCTTTTGTAGTAATCACGTCCTCTAGTGGCTACACTTAGACGCTATAGTTCATTTTCATAAATATCTCAAGTGTTCATAATTATTAACACTAACATAATATTATTTTAACATAACATAACATTATGTTATAACTTTATTTTTACTTACTCTATTTATTTTTACATGAAGGTTAAATCAAAATGAAAGAGTAAAAGCATATCCATCATTTCATAAGAAGAAATAGCAGAACTACTTAAAATTTATTAATAACAAGCAACATAAATTTTAAAAAAATCAATTTGTACTTGGGTTAACACTGAAAAAGATTATATTAGTTATTTTTTTGTAAATAATTACAATTAATATGAATATGTATATATATATGACAAAATCATGTAATTATGTGGCAAAATAGAAAAAAAATTTCCTTGCAATTTTCCATTTACGGTGTTGGACTATTATTTTTGTTTGTTAATATTTATTCGCTTTTTTTCGCTTCTAATTTATGAAACTGATGGTGGTCTATAGTTTCTCATTGTAAGAATTGAACTCACCTCCATTTGAAAAATACTGAAATTCTGGCGTTTTACCGATTGAGCTACTGCCTGTTGGTGTCCATTATCATTTCAAACTGCTAAAACTCTATTTAAAGTATTGAGTATTAGTTAAAATTAATTAATAAATTAATATTTGAAAAAGAATTAATTGTATTAACTTCGAGTGTCATCCACTGCATATTTAAAAAAATGTATTTGAACTTGAGCGGATGAATAAAAGTATTTTATTAACGATTGAAGGTTTGAACAAGATATATAAATAAATATGTATAGAGAGAATGGGAACTAATATTATAATTTGAAAAAAAATGCCGAATTAGTTGAAAAATTAATCTAATACTATTGAAAACATTATTTTGTTAACTTTTTATGGAACTTTTGCTTTTGCATCAGTCCCTTGTATAAATTATGAATAAAAACTATACTAATACGTCTTGATTCATCCATACCACTAGCTGTTTCTTATAATTATGCTCTTGCAGCTGGTGATTCGTGAACGTCGTAAATTTGTTGACGTAATGGACGAAGAAATTGATGATGAACGAAAAGGACTGACAAAGAGTTCTGTACCCCGCCGGTTATACCATGAGATCGGTACGCTCGGATTTGCTCGGGAACAGATGGAGCAGCTCAAGAAAGAGGTGTGGAAAGACAAGGGGTCAAGGGAGATCGAAATAGGTATTCTCTCCTAAATTATCTACTTCGCCTGTCTTAATCACGATGAAGTTATTCTAAGCAATATTTCCTTTTACACAGTGCGTAAAGATTACTATTATTATTTTAAATCCAATTGGAGGAACTCATTTGTGATAAAATATTTTGTAAGGAATTTTCCCTGTTAGGAAATAGTTAATGAAAAATAAATGAATATAAAACTCAAAATAACAAATGTGAATGCTTAATTAACATAATTAAATAAATGCTTTAAAAATCTGAAATTATTTTTTTTATTGAATCACCCAAATTTCTTGTTCCTGAACATTAAAAAAACCCTCTTTTATCAGGGGAATGCGTGATTAAACGAGTAGCTTTCTAAAGATTGCTACTTGTTTGTTATTTGTTTTCTAATTGTTTGTTTGTTTGTTTGTACTCGCTAAATCACCCATTTTTTATTATGACTCTGAAAATAATATTAATTACTTGTAATAAAAATTATTTTAAAAATAATCTTGGATTTTATGAATCCATAAATCTGTCCATCATGTCGCTGAATAAATATTAAACAATAATTAATTGTTTATTTCATCTTTTGTAATATGAACTTCAGTTTTTTATCCTTGAATTGAATATGTCTAATTATAAGAGGTATTATTATTAAGATCACACAAAAGTTTCGTTCTCATCGCACTAAGAATGACCTCATCTGAACGGAATGATCGTTGTTTTTCATTATGCTAACGTGAAACTACATATTGCATTAGTCGTAAAACAGAAACTCTTATAGTTTGATTGGTATGTTTTACCGCATCCTATATACTCTCCAGATCTTGCTTCATCTAATAATTACTTCTTTCAGTTCTTAAAATCTTCTTTTCGAAGTAAGAACTTTAAATCCGTCAGCGAAATAAAAGTTTACCTCCAGGGCTTTTTCTTGTCCCAAACAAAAGAATTTTAAAAAGAAGGCATAATAATGTTTCCTGAGCGATGGAGGAAGGTAATAGAGCCAATGAGTTCTTATATAACAAATCAAATATTATCTTAAACAATAAATATTATGTATTCACCTCATATTAGAAATAGGGAAGAAACTTATGTGACACCCTAATATTTAACTAGTTTTTCTCGTTAAGCAATTTTATAAAATTTCGGGACATATTTTTTTAAGTAAAATAGTTTGACGAATAAAATGATTTAATTTCTTGCAGGTATGGCTCCCTTTTTTCGGGAGAAGATACGCAACACATCAATGAAAGAGAATGACGAAGTGGTTTTCACGGCTTATGCCGTGGGGACACCCAAAGTGGACTATACCTGGTTCCGAAATGATGGCATTCTACTGGAGAGCAAACGAATAGTGGTAAGCGTCTGGCTTCTGAATACAATGAAATGATATTTTTCATCCCATAAATATGAGAACGGATGTTATAAAAACAATAATACAACTTAATAATTACAATAAATACAATTTAAATTAAAACATATGGAAAATGGTGATAGATTTGAGAGTTCATTTGCTAAAAAAATGCTCAGGAAAATTAAAAATATTTAAATTTCAGTTATTGTAAAACTGGAATAAATTTTAAGTTTAAATCTTTTTTATATATATTTTACATAACTTTAAAGTAATCGATTTTTTTAATCCTTTAAAATACTCCTTTATAATAAATAATAATATTTAAAGCAATAATTTGGTCTAAATTTTACATCGTTTGCTCCAAATATCCCTTTTGAAATTCTCAATTATCATGGATTGAACACCTTCTTAATTCCCTTAAAACAGCTTTAAAGAACATTTTGCTACTCTATAACAAATTTTCACAACAGAGATAAATTTAAAGCCCCATTTCAACAATCTGTGCTCATTTGTAGACAGGGATACTTTCCTTTATTTTCCCTTTTTTGTGGTTTTCTTGTCTGTTCAGTGTTTTTTCTTGTCTGTTCAGTTTTCTTGTGGTCTTTGATGTCTGTTCAGTTTACCTACAATTTGTGAGAAACTCCTGACTTACATACACATGCGAGGATGGCCAAACCATGAATCAGCTGGCAGAGTTATGACAACTTTGTGAGGCCACAGGTCGCCGGAATACGGCTTAACACATAGGAAAGATTATTCTATAAATATGGTGAAATTACTCTCAAAAATTGAAGGAGCAACCACGACTAAATAAGCAGGATATTTTCCATTAACCAATTAAAAAAAATTTAAAAAACTACTTTTCTGAGCTTGTAGTGTTTTATCAATAATTAGCTGAATATTCACAAATTCAATTCATTACATGGAAAATACATAGTCGATCAGAACTAAGACATCACACGTAGTTACAAATTAGATTCGTCCTATTCTTCCAAGTTTTTCAAATTCCTACTAAGTTGTTTGGTTCACTTGAAAAAAAGCTGTTAAGTAAAGTGTTAGAAAAGCTAATGTTCTATATTTTAACTATCCCCTTGAAATGCCCTCAATGTACATTTTTTGGCAATTTTTCTCTCGTATCATTGAAAATTTCAGATTCATTCTTTGTTCATCAACCTTATTCGTTCACTAGAACAGAGGAAAAAAATTAGATGGGTCTGATGATTCCTGATTTTCCACTGTAACTGCAAGAGACATTGCACATTGGCATGTATAATCTTAAGATCATTCATGCAGCTAATACCCCCATGCTCACGAATACCACCAGCTTACTCGAAAAGGCTGTGTTGCTTAGGAGCGAATAAAAAACAGCCGATTGATAACAAATGTTTTGCTCCGAACAAATGAATGAATAAGGAATTAAAAAATATTTAATTATTAATTTGTTAGATAGAATTCATATTTCATAGAATTCTTGTTAAATTTAGTCGATCAATAATTTATTTTATTTTCCAATAATTACTATTAATTAATTTTTATTAATTAATTAATTTATTATTATTAATAATAATTTATTTATTAAACAGTTTTTTTACTGCAGATTCTACTGCCATATTATAATGTAATTTCAAACATCAATAAATGCATAAATAATTCGATCGCATATTCGATTTCAGGTGACAGAACTGAAAGATGGCCGCTGCGAAATGAGAATCAACCCCACTAGGGCCTACGACGCCGGCGTATACAAATGCGTCGCCCGAAACATGCACGGAGTGACCTGTTGCAGGGCGAGACTAAAACTCGGAAGTAAGTGGTTCTTTCGAAATGATTATCTCGCATATTCTCTCAGCTTTCATCACAGTAGATTCTGTAATTTGAATATGATGCAAGAAATTGCATATTAATGAAACTACAGGCCATGTAAATTCTTTAATTTCCTTATCTTACATCGTTAGTGACGCAACTCAATGTAAAGTTTGACTGAACAAGATTTTTTTAAAAGTAATTTTATATTGTTTGGAAAATTACATGGTTTTTTTTTTATGATCTTAACATTTTTTACATTAAGATAGTCCAAAATATTCTTGATAAATAAAAATCTTGTTGAAATAAATTATAAAATATCAATTTCTTCTTCCTTTCGCCCTGTTTTCCCAAGTAGTTTCTAATATTTGAAGGACTTCAGATTAATAATAATTACGAAAAAAAAAATACAAAATCGAAAAAAAATGTGTGTTCAATAGCACTGTTTTATAGCTTTTAATTTGGATTCTTCTCTACATTTCTTACTTAAAATTGTTAGTAATTTTTTTTTCTAGCCATGTGTTTAACTTAATTTTTTTAAAAATATGTACCATTTAATACATGAACATTTCTAGAAAATAGTTAAGATTAAAGACTTAATTTTTCTTTACCATTTCCTTTCGAATAATAATAAGAAAAATATGTTCTTCTGAAAAGTGATATTTTATTTTATATCAAATACATGGTTCCGTCGAACAGTTTTGCACTACATCTCTGAAAAAGCACTAGTATTCTCTTTACCACAATATGATTATTTTTCTCCGAAAACATTTTAGCATGTTTGCTGGCACCTCCTTTTGCTAACATTATAAATATTGACTTCTGATATTTGTTTTTCCTCAATGTTTGTCCCTTCAAGGTGTTCCTTAGTATAATTAAACAAAATACTATAAGTCGAGTCAAGAGCGTTTACCACAGGGATTTGCAGGAATTAAACATATATTCAGCAATGCAATCCTTTCCATCTGTCATTTCCATGTGTTGAATGGATCTTACTCTTCCATTCTGCAAATTCGAAACACGGTTTTCGAAAGTGCATTTCCATTAGTTCAAACTTTGTTTTATCAATCGCTGCAATTTCTTTGATTTAGTCATAACTGAAATTTCATTGTCTATTTCCCAACATTTTTAAGCCATGGCTTAGAAATAATAAGCTGGTGGTCTACTGATAAATAAAACTATAGTTCCAAATAAGAAAACCGATTTCGCATTTTGCATTATGAATTCATTTTATCATCTGTAATCAATGAAAATGAAAATCATGTGCCATAAAGGGAGGCACAGATTGGAAAATTAAATTCGAGGTTAGAGTTAGTAGAATAGTCGTTTACTGTTTTTTATAATTCCATTTTCAGCTGTTTAGTTCTATTAAAATGTCTTTAATTTCATTTCTAATTATCATTGATATAAATTAAAAACAATTTTAGTAGATAAAAGAATAGGTTGTGAAATAAAGTATAAAAACCTTTTAACGATTTTTGTAAAATGGATTTTAACAACAGCAAATTTTTAAAGTCTTTAAAATTCTAAAGATTGCTAAAGATGAGCAACTATTCTTGACTGATACATATATATTGATACTTAATATTTTATAATGAATTGTGTGTTTGTTACAGGCAAACCTGGACGACCCGAGAAACCTGTTGCCAGAGATGCATCCGATACCGAAATATATATCACGTGGGCAGTGCCGAGGGACGAAGGCAATTGCACGACCTTGGGATATGCTTTGGAATACAAGAAAGCAGGTACAATTTTATCGCACGAATTCGCGGAAAAAAAAGAACACCAACTTTGAAATGAACTGCCCCCCCCCCGATAATTTAGATTGTGGAAGGAACTATTCGGTTTTGAATAGTTACAAGTATCTTATTAACTGCTTACTCTATATTTAGCTGTGAATTTCCAACTCAAAAAATTGTGCAGCTTTCAAAGGCTGATAAGTTTAAAAACAGTCGCAACAGGTCGATGGAAGAACTTTATTTTCTTAGTTGATAAATAAATAAGTTTGTTAAAAATAAACATTTTATGAATTGTAAAATATTAAGATAATAGTAATACTTCATCAAATATTATTACGCACATTTTGTTATTACAGTATGTGTACACACCAAAAAAATCTGCTTGTAATATTATGTGCAAATGTTGAGGTCGGGAAGTATGGAATTGTGATAAATAAAGAAATACATTAACAAAAAAGTAAATAGAATAAAAAATATCCTAAAATAAAACATTAATAGGCTAAAAAGACTTTTAACTATACAATTAAACCATCATATTAAAAACGATCCCCATAACGTGCAGTTTCCTAGGGTCGTACGATGACACAATCGCAATATTATGTCTTGTTTAATTTATGTTTGTGCTATTTCTATGTTCGCCAATCATAATAGGGATTATCATTCTATTATCGCCAATCATAATTTTAAATAGTTCAATAGTTGATTAATACAATTTATTGCTTTTTCCTTTTTGAATTGAAAAATGTTTTTTTTTACGCAAGAAATTTGTTGATTATGGATAATTTAATAAAAAAGTCCGAAATTAAATTTTAAAATTGTTTTCTCATATAAAACATCAATCTAATCATCACATCTTGTATTTATTTTTTAAATAATTCATTTAAGCACCTTTTTTTACTTTATGTAGATTTTATCTTTTTAGGGAAAAAATATCACGAGATGGCATTTTGCAAATAAATTTTTGTGCCGATAAAGCAATACTTCAGTTACGTTTTATTTTGTGATATCTGTTGCATGATTTCACTACGTACTTCTAAAACCATTTGTAGGTATATATAGAGTAAATAATTGTTGATTGTTTGAATTTCAGTTTATAAATGAGTAGGTAAATTAGATTAATTAATTATTTAGTCATTAAAAGTAGGAACAAGAGTCCTCTTCATTGTCTATCCTTATTGATTACTTTTGCCATACTTTTGAGGTTTCCAGATTGTAATCACATTTGTAGACATTTATTGCTTTAATTCTTATTTATTTGCTTTAATGTCAAAAACTGACATATTCACAGAATAATTAGCAATTAAGTTTGTTATACATGTTTTTAGTAATATTTTTGATGTTGTATGATTTATAACAAAAATTTCGCGTATAAGCAGCTGAGCCGTGAAGTATGCTGTCATTTATATTTTAGATGAGACTGACTGGCAGTTGATCCTAAACAACATCGAACACGAGTACTTTGTGGTTCGAAATCTGGAACCTACCACATTCTATCAGTTCAGAGTGCAAGCTTATAACAAATTCGGTTGGGGTGAACATGGAATTCCCACAGAACCAATTTCGACGAAAGCAGAAGGTGAGTGTTTCTCTTAAAACAGACAGACACATA
>JAPMOQ010034700.1:0-18632 GCA_026543055.1 Argiope trifasciata
ATGAAAGCTCTAAGTAAAAATAAATGTTAAATTCTTTTAACTAAATGCTTTTCTTTTCATTTTTTGGCAGCGATTAATATAGATTATTCTAATTTTTATTTTGAAAAAATTATAAGAGTTTTTGAAATTTGAAAAAGTTAATCGTCTTGAAAGTTAACATATATTTACGACTTGGATGAGTTACATTTTTTTAAAAATTCTTTTCCAAAGTATGAATTTGTCCTGAGGACAATGCTTTATCCTTTTGCAGACTGAATGATACGCTTGAGTGAAAGTAAGAGTTTTGAATTACCTGTTCTTATTTTGGCAAGTGAATTATTCGAAGAAAAAACATCATTCGTTTGTTTATGGGGGAAAAAACAGTATTGAATGCGTTTTGAAATAATTAATATATCTACAATAATTTATGCTTTCACTTAAATGAAATACGCTATTGTGTATAAGTTAGAATATTCAAAAAATTTATAATAATATTTAAAAAATCACCAAACACTTAATTATATTTATGTATAAAAAAATGTATTTTATGTATTATCGTTTCATTTAAGACTTTTATGCAAACGATTTTTTAGACATTCATAGTAATTTGAAAATATAAGGTTAGTTGACTTTGTTGTGAATAAATTAGGAATTCTCTAAAAGCTAATTTTTTTAATTAAAAAATTGTTATTTTTGTTTAAGGTAAAGGTGGGTTCAGACGAGGCTTACTATTGTCCGCAATCGTTGCCTCTCTGCTGTTATCTGGGCATTGTTTTCTTGTGAACAGTTGAGACAACGTGAACAGCGTTTGTATAGACGGGACAATTATTTGCCATTGTCCCGTTGTGGTCATGTGATTTTCTGGAAGTAGCTATGATTTTCTATTGCGCACAATAATTAGCCTGATGTGAACCCACTTTAAGAACATGGAATTTATATGTTATGCTTATACTGAAAGAAAAAAAAAACATTGTGTTTCATTATATAGATACAATCTTAATTTTTCGAGAAACAATATGTATGAAATAATGACAAAAACAAATTATTACCCCAGATTCTGAATCTGATTAAATGAAAGAGAAAATACATTTGAATTTGAATTTCCGTTCTGACTGAGTGCACTTTGAATTCTGATTGAATAAGCACTTCAAAATGAGTAAACAAAATTGAGAAAATGTTCTTTACTTACATGATGTCAACTGACGGCGCAGAGGCAGAAAAGAATCCAGAATATTGGTAGGCAGTGATTTCACATTTTTCAGCAGTTCATTTTCACCAAATTCTTCTGAATTACTTAGACTGGATGTCAAACATTGGTTGCACATTTTTTTTTTTTTTTTTTTTGTCGGAATGGAAGTTGAGTATCAGTTCTAAAGCAATAAATTTTGCTATATCAGTACATAGCAAATTATTTTATCTTTCAGTTCATCAAAAAAAATCTTTAAGAATTAGATAAGATTGTACTATGGTCATTTATAGCATTAAATATCCCAAAAACGTCAGCATTTCTTTCTATATATCTAGAATAGAATGTCAGAATGAGAAATACTTCCTTTTTAATTTGAAGCTTTCAAAATCGACAAAATGTTAAGATGATTACAGCAGTTTTCGGAAATTCATGTTAAATAGGCCATATAAAAATTCTGAAATGCGAATATTCGACAAAATAAAGAAAATGATTCAGCTTTACTTTTGTTTATATCACTTCTGAAACATCCAGACGATTCTAGTAGAAAAAAAAATACAAATTTTGCGATAAACAAAATTCTATTTTAAAAAATTTCACTTCACCTGATTTCTCTATAAGGAAAATAATATTTTAAAAATATTTTTCAATATTTCAGTACAGAACAATTTCTAACAAAACGAATACATTGAAGATTTTCACCAAATACTTCTTTAAAAGATAAAAATTTATGGTCTGGTTTGATTTTTTTTTATTTAATTCTAATAGAAATATTTCATTGCTTGTGTTATTGGTTTTTATTGGTTTGATATATCTTATAGAATTAGATTTTTAAAAAATAACAGAATGATTAAACATTATTATCAAATGTATCTCAATCCATAAAATAAAGATGATATTTGCTTTTCGATCTTGTTTTCTAATATTCAAAAGTAAATCATAGATTATTTGTCGTCCATTTCTAATTCATGAAAATAAGGCTTCTTCTTTCACTTTTTACAGGAAAATTCTGCTTTTATGTTTATAACTTCCAGACTTTGTAGATAAAAAGATTTAATTTAATATTTGAAAATACTTTTTTAAATACCACAGTGAAAATCTAAGAATTAACAAGGTAAATTCGTAAAATGTTCAGTCTTTACTTCTATTTTACTTACATGAATATTTAAATTCGATATAGAACCTTTAAGTATCATCAAAATCTCCAGGAATTAATATGACAAATTCACATAATAATAAAATTTCAATGTTAGTTATTATACATAATCGGATATGGTTATTTTCTAAAAAAATCCAGAAATCAATAGAAATCTTAGATCTCTACAGTTATTCATTCTGGTCTTTGCGCGTATGATTGCTGGATATGGTTACTTTTATCAAGTATCACAACAAAAATATTTACCTTTGTCAAGAATCACTTTCCTAATTGGAGGAAATCCATATGTAAAAAGAATTTACTTCCATTCCTGTATATCTAGATGAAGCTCAACGTCTTAATTGAGCGTTCTGAAATTCAAGAATGGTCAAGATAATTTCACAGATTCCACTTTTTATAGCTGCACATAAAAACGATATATGGTTATTTCTCCTAATATCAATGAAAAAGTACAGGCAATTTCACATAATTCAATTTCATCCTTTGAGTATACAAATTTATCCGAATACTGGATGTAGTTTATTTCCTTCAAGTAACACTAAAAAATTTCCTGACTAACAAAGCAAATCCAGAGAATTCACTTGGTCCAAAATATGAATACAATTGTTTTCTCCAAATATCGGTGACAGAATCCAGAAACTAGCAAGGCAAATCCACAAAATTCACTCCAAGTACCTGCACCACTTATCCAAAATCTGAATATCTTTAATTTGTTCAAGTTACCCTACTGAAGAACACACATCTCCAGCCTGTTCTGGTAAGAATTATTTCAAGATCTTGAATATTTTCTCACAGTGATCCTAGGGAAAAAAATCCGTTAATCATCCAAGAGCTTTGTTCTGAACTCTCAAATCACCAATTCATCTTCAGAAACAACCTGATGCATGATCCAACTTATTTCCATAAGGGATCCACTATACATGCCGTTAACTGTGAACGGTCAGCATCGCTTCCAGCTGACCGTTTTGCTCCGAGAGGAGGAAAAAAAGTCTGTCGTGTCCGTGCGGAAGTGAGAGGTTTTCTTCTCTGCTAAATAGCGCATTTCGTTGGTGATGGAGCGACCTATATCTCGTGTCGACCTGACAGCCTCGGGCACTGGCACGAGTTATTCTGGGTTTCGTTTGGAATGAACGAGAACACCGGTAAATAATCTTTGGGCTGGACGCAAACTGATCTGCATTCAAAAGTAACATCAAAATCTTTCATTTGAAATCGATTATGCCTATTGACAGAGAGTATCATTCGTATTATTGCAGCGTATGAAATTCAGCCGTCTTTATGAGTGGCATATTTCGAACTTAGCAGCTGCCTAGGGTCACTAAATTGAGAAGGAGCAATAACAGGTCTATTAAAGAAATTCCTTTTCCGTGTTTCCACATAAATAATTTTTTTAAATACAAATTTTATGAATGATAAAATAATGGATAAATATTAATATTAACATTTCATAATTAATTAATATTAATATTTTATTAATATTAATGAAATATTTTGATAGATACTTTTATGTTTCATCAAGTTCATTTTGTTATTAGAATATTTATAAACACCGATCTCTGCTTCAACACCGCTGTGCGCAAACATGGATGTCGAGCAATCAGAAGTCATCAAAAACAATAGATATATTTTCACAAAGTTAAAGTAAAAATAATAAAATATGGACTCACAATACGTACTGTCTAAAACTGCCAAATCCTAAATCCCCCACTACACTTTGAAATGCTTAGAAAAAGCTTCTAGATAAATAAATAAAAATTGTTAAACAAATTCATTTTGTAAATTTTTCATAAATTTTTTCTTCTTAGATCTTCCATACATTTCTGAAATTTTGGAATTGCAAAAAAGTAATTTTCAGAGGGATTTTTTTGTCTGTTTGTTTGCCTCAGAAATGCAAAGAAATGCAAAGAACTTGTCATAGGTGTCAGAACTTCTCAGAAATGCAAAGAACTTGTCATAGGTGTCAACCTTAAATACTAGAAAAGATCAAATGAGCAAAGTCTACGTTTATGTGAATGGAAAATATAATTTCTGTTTTTATATAAACATAGGTTTGTTCCAATTAACAATTTAAAAGTGAGCAAGGACTGCCATTAAATTAATATTTTCTTTTTCGCACGTGGCATCTCTGCTCTAATACCATTTTTCCTATTACGAAAAGCATCGAGGAACTCAGTGGTTTGATAATAATGCCTCGGGCTTGAGTATGAAGGACTCTAGGCTCGAAACGCAATTTTGCTGTAGAATAGCTAAGTGAGAAGGCTTGAGGTATGTTAAATTTTGTCAGGTTCAAATGTACTTTTGTTGGTGGGGGCGGAAGTTTAGTAAAGAAGAAGCTGAGTCATGCTTCTTTTCCGTCATCTGAGCAGGATTTAAAGTTACTAAGGCCACAATAAAATGTCCTCAGTGGGGCTTCAAAATAATACATGAATATGAATAAACCGAATCAGCTAAGGGATATGATTTAAGCAATGATTAAATTTAACAGCATTCGAAAACGTATGTTAGCAATTGTGGATCTGACATGATGCTTAAAAATCAAAATGATTACTTTTATTTATAGAAACTTCCAAACATATACCAATTTTTAAATGTTTCTCAATTGCTATTACAGCAGGAGAGTATTTATAAAATTCAGGCATCTTAATTTCACAGAATGTTGCCTTCAAATTTGAACAGCACTCGATATCGATTATTCACGTTTGTATATGTTTAAATTCCGTACCTATTCTGATGTATTCTGATGATGATTAGGTGTGTGCCCTAAGTGGCGTTACACCGGTGAAAGCTTACAATTACAATTAAAAAAAATCTAATTTAAATAGCGATCAAAAGACTCGCTATTCAAACATAACTTTTGCATCTTGTACACGTGCATAAAAGAAGCTAAAGGCTGAGCCAAAAAAAAAAAAAAAAGCAAAGAGAAAGAAAAAAAAAACTTAGAGGGAAAGACAAAAAATAATAAGAAAAATAAAAAATGAAAAATAATAATAAATAAATAAATAAAAACATATAAATAAATATAAAAATATAAATAAAGAATAGTCCATTATCCGGAACAAAAAGCTTCAGATACAGAGCTCTTCCTGCAATTTTACAAACAGAATATTCTCCACTTTTAGCAGGGCTTGAATTTCTTTCTTGAATTCTTCAAACTTTGACGAAAGGCAAAAAATAAAGTCCATTTAAAGTCTAAAACTGGTAAAAAACATTTACACTAAAAATGATTTGTCACAAGGTATAACCGAGAAAGAGTTCTTTTCCTTTTGCCAAAAAGAAAAAAAATGGAGTGCAAGGCGATTCAGATAGGCGATAATAGGATAAATTATTATTCCGTTTGGAAAATTTTGCTTTCGTTGTGAAACAGGAAATCCAAAATATTTTGGGCTTCAAAAGACAGTTTATTATTTGACAAAATTTGAGAGATAAGCTGATGTGGTTTAATAAAATTTCTAAGGTGTTGAAGAATAGGGCAATGGAAAATGTAGTGGGGAATATCGTCATAATCATTACCACATCTACAACTACAGTTCCTCAGATTGAATCTTTTAAGGTAATGCGGGGAAAGTCCATGGTTAGTGGTTAACTGGGCTAAATATTTATTGTCAATGCATCTATTTCTTTTTACTTGAGTAAATATATTGAAAGTAAAGCGGCCTGTTTCATTATTTTCCCATCTTGATTGCCATTCATCAATGAGGATTTTACGAAGACGATTTTTGATTGATATGTCGGAAATTCCGTACCTATTGAGAAACTCGGAAAAAAAAACTGTTCTAAGGATTTAAAATCTTAAAACCCTGTTTCTTATTTGATTCTAAGATTTATTTTTCCCTTCCCTCCATCCTGTATGATGAGTTTCTCCTAAACTTGTTCATGTTGCATATCGGAATGCGCATTGAATCTTTATTTTTCAACAGCGTTTCCCAAAGAACCAGTTTCAATTCTAATGTTTTCACTTGGTCACACATCAGTTGACATGAAATATGTAATAAATAGTTTTGTTTTATTACTTCTTCATATTAAAGGAATAGCAAACAGAAAGTGATCGCCAGAGCATTCAAATATGCATGCTTTGACAATTGTAACACTGTGGTAAAAATGTTTTGCGTGAAAAAAGCCAAAGATTTTAAGTTGCTTTCTGTGAAAACAGTTTTGTTGGATGGAAGTTGCAATTTTGCAGCATGTTATATCGAATAAAAATGCTATATTGCTAAGTTTCTAAATTGATTTCAATGAAAACTGTTTTGTTCGATGACGGTTACAATTTTATAGCGTATTATATCAAAACCGAGCAATCAAAATGCTATATTGGGAAAAAATGTAATGTGATTATTAAAATTTGCATATTTTACATACTTATAGATAAAATTCATAGATGTATAAAATAAAGCTCATAGATGAATAAAATAAAGTTCATAGAAAATATAAGAAATTATGAGAACATTAACATTCTTATCATCCTGATTAATTAAGATTCTGATAATAGAAAAACTACATGAAAAAAAAGGAAATTTTCATGTAATTTAGGAATTCAATGACAACAAAAATTGTATTGTTAATATTTTGTATTTTTTACATATTATACGAGGAATATTCAGAAACTAAATATCGTTTTCTATTTCTACTACGGGAGAGTTGCTTTCATAATTTCACACCTGCATTTACTTAACTTATTGGTAAACAGTAGAAATTAGTTTTCAGATCCATCAGTATTACGACGGAGGCATATTGAGTATTTAAAGGAGGCATATGAGCATTTAAAGTATTGAAATAATTGGAAATCTCGTTGTTGAATTGAATCTATTTTACTTTCGTATCTTTCTGTCCCTCGCCTTCTTAATACAGGGTGGCCCAGAAGTCACTTTACATTTTGAAAATTAAATAACTTTTTTTCTATTAATATATTTCTTTTTCTCTTTTCAGAATTAAAAATATATAATCCCTGGAAATTTTTGGCATGGATAAGTTTACAACAGAACAACGAGTGAAGATAATTGAATTTTACTTTGAAAATGGACGGTCAATTGTTGCAACGCAAAGATCGTATATGCGCCATTTTAATGTTCGATATCCCCCTAGTAGGCCTGCAATAAGGAAGTTAGTGACGCGTTTTCAACAGCATGGCTCTGTAAGTGATAGGACTAGAAGTGGACGAGGTCGTTCAGTACGTACACGTGAAAGTACAATGTAAAGTGACTTCTGGACCATCCTGTACTAGAGACACAAAACCAAGTAAAATTCACAAATAAATTTGTAATGCTAACGGACAGAAGGCGATGAGAGCTTTGATAGTAAGAAGGTAGGTGAAAAGTTTCAATGAATGGCATAAAAATGTTCAAGATGAAGAAAAGAATAGGCGGGATTTCTGATGATCTGTTCACAAGAGTTTAACATATGATCAAAGATTCACCATTATGACACTGCCAATGCTTTTCTGGTTCACTAACTTCAGCATCGCTAGGGGTATCTTTCTGTAACAAAAGCAAATCTCAAGTTAATACCTAGTATCCGCCTTGAGACACACTGACAAATCTGAATGACCAAACCGCCACAACAGCATTACCGGAAACTGATATTGAATTCTAAGGGTTCAACGCCGGACACGGTACAACTACTCCCATGGCCGTCATCGGTAGTGGGTTGTCGATCTCACACCATTTCTGACCCATTCCAGAGGGAAGAACCAATCACAAATTGGAAGCTTTTTACACTTTTATCTGAGGTACACCCGTGGTACATAAAAAGGCTTATTAAAACTCGTGTCCTGCTATTATAAATTTTTCAACAATGATGACACTATGTCTAAAAATAGCTTGAACGTTGTATTTCATTATGCAATAAAAATATTTTTCTAATAATTATGGTTTGTTTGTTTTTAATTTTTTAAGAAACGTAGTTTCTGAATACGCTAGTATTCATATATCATTGCTTAAACAAATCAGTCGATATCAGTTTTTAAAAAACATACACCTTTATTCTTTTTAAAATTAGAAGACTTGTTTGTGCAATCCTCTTTCCCCTTTCCTTAGAGTGATCCATAATATTCGAAATCTACGATCATATTTTCATGATTTAATGTAAAAAAACTCAATAAAAAATATACGAAATATATATATATATTTTTCATATCAGTGGCAACTCTTGGATTATTTAAAATGAACATGTAAACAGTAATAACGTTTTTAACTAAAAATGAACTTCCATGCAAGCGTTAAAATCTAAATTTGCAGAAAAAAAGTGTTTGTATGTATATCGACTCTTTACAGGACAAATCTCTAGGCTTACAGTTACCAATTTGACTAGAAAACTCTAGAATTTGAAAATGTGAGCTTAAAACGATTTTTTTTTTTTTTTTTTGAAATTTGAAATAAAATTTTAATTAATCAAAAAATAAATAAAATTTTAAAATTTTCACGGTATAACTGTCGAAAATATAATACGAATTAAATTTTTATACCAGTTATTTTTTTTAAAAAAAGGTCTTTCTAATCATATAATGCTATGTAAAATTTTGAAATTTGTCTACTTTTAAAACATATTAATGAATTTTTATTTCTACTGTATTATAATTTGTCAACTTTAAATATTTTGCATGATTTTCAACAATAAATTTCTTTGATATAATAACATGCAAACCATTGTTCTATTTAATCACATGGTTTTCTTTTGTAGTTGAAATTAAGGAAGAAAGATATGGCTGATTTATCCTAGCACTTTGCATGATGAATCAGAAAGTAGACTTACATAACCGGAAAAGACACTAGCCAATTTGAAATAGTTTCCCCAAATATATAAGTTTCTAATGGCACTATGATGTCATAGAATTTTATTTCATTCAGCAAACTCTTCCTTTATTGAGAGAAAATGATGCATACAAAAAATTAATTTAAATTCAACATAATCAATATTCCGAGAGAACCGATTGATCGACAGCGTGGGTAGTATATTTATAAATTCTGACATATTTTTTGTATTATTATTATAATTCCCCATAAAGCAAGACGAGGTTTAACGATGAAAAATGATAATTATGAGAATAAAAGCTTATTTTTGACAAATTTGGTCACCGTTTTAATTAATTACAATGTTGTGGAAAGGATCACATTCTAAATTTTATGCCCTCATTCGTAGATCTCTTTCAGGTAATCGGGCAGACATCTGAAATTCTAAAAATAAATAATTTTCTCTTAGGAAGCTCCCAAGATATGAAAATTCGTTGAATCATCCATTTCATCCAAGACATAAAAACTTAAGGATAAATGCTATGAGGAATTTAATGCGTGTACTTTGTCCTTAACTTTCATATTTCAGGAAGTAAATTGATAAGTGTTTAAAACCTTCTTTAAAACAGACACTCAAGGCTAAGGGTTACTGTCATACAGCTACCGTTACTTCAAATCTGAGAGACTTAAGTGAAATAAGCAGAAATGGAATTATGTAACACCCTTAATAAAGTTAAGTAAGCAGTAATGACATTACGTAACTCCATTTACAAAGTCACTGCAGTTGGTATAAGAAAAAAACAATTGTTTTTCTATATTTACAAAAAAAAAAAATCGCTACTATATGAAATAATGCTTGACATGATAAATTATTAAATACCTCGAAGTTAAATAAAATTTCAATAACTCTCTTTAATGGAATGTTTCTTGTATTTCCTTTTCCCTCTGTCAAAAAAATCTTACCTTTTATTAATTAATTAAAATTTCAATCACAATCATTCCTTTTTACAGCTATAAAAAGTACTTTTTAACTCTGATCTTATTTTCAAGGTCTTTAACGATAATTAATTACACATCTTAAAACTAAGTTTAACAAAATAAAAACAGAAATTGACTTTTTATGCAAAAGGAGGAAAGTCGTATGCTTTTTGATTTTATGAAACTTATCATACTGAGACATTTTAGATCTTAATCGAAATTGTTGGTAAAAATTTTAAAGTTTCATTACTTTGTAGAAATAATAAACTAAAATATGAAAAATATTTAAATAGATAGCAATATATCCAAATGATAATTTTACTTAATTTGGGGTAGCTTTATCTGATTGCTTCAGTCCGCTATCATTCATATTCACACTAGTTTATAAGTATATTTTGACTTCGAGCAGTGTAATATTTTATTAAAAAATAATTCTTATTAGATAAATCATACTTATTAAATTTAGATATGTTTATAAAGAATGTTGCTGTCACAAATATTTTGGTTTCACCAATAATAGCATTCGGGGGTGAAAAGCTATATTACCACTTATATATATATACCACTTACTTTTGCAACGGAGTTGATTAAATCCACAATATTTACAATAAATGGTATTAGATGTATAAACACCGGCGTCCTGGCTTAGGAGTCGCCCTTTTTCCCCTTGATCTCGGTGTCCCGGTTCATCTGTTCTATCTGTGAGAAGTATGAATGTGCCCACATAACATGGTTCTATGTTTCCAATTAATTTTTGATTTTTATCAATAATCCTCCTTCCTTTTCTAAATTCAAATTTCAGGCTCACAAAAATAAATTGAAAACAAGAGTATATGTGGGAAATGCACATACACACAATGTCTATCCGCTTTTCCCTTTAATTTACGTTTTAAGATAGGTGACCAATTAAAAATCAATTTTTGAGCTAAATTATGAATTTTTTTTTTATTTAATATTCTTGATGTTTGTACAGGTTTCTTCATAAAATTGTTTTTTTAATTTTTTTACAATAATATATAACTGATTTTTATAATAGTCTTTACCTTCGTTTAAATGCTGTTTCACATGTTTATCTGCTATGTTTCTCAAATTCTAATTTGTGATTTTTTTTTTTTTTTTTTACGGAAAACTTCATAAATTAAAGTCTATTGCATATTTTTTGTTCAAATTTAGAATAATTTCTCAATATGTTCTACAGTTCCTGAATCAATTCGTTTAGTAATCTGTTCATTTAGAAATATTTTATAGTTGTTTTAGTGAAATCTATATAATAAAGCTCAATGTGTGTATGTGCGTGTGTGTGTGTGTTGGCACTCTACATGCCAGACTGTTGGACCTACAGCTACCAAATTTAGTACATGCATACCTTCGAGGTCGGGAATGTGTACCTCGGAGCCCTTTTTTCGAATTTTTAATTAGAATTTGAATTAATTAAAATTTAAGCGAAATTTCGACGTTTTTCCGCTATAACTTCCGAAAATATTATCGTACAAACACGATTTTTACATCAATTTAAAGATTAAAAATTAGCTTTCTAATGGTATCAGTGTTTTAATGTACAACTTATGCTTCTATTATTAACGAATTTTTAAAGAAATGTTTTAATCATGTTTTTTTAGCACGTGACTGGATAAAATAAAGTAAATATAAAATGTGATATTTTCTTTAAAAAATGCAAGGCAAAGGATTCTATGATAGTTTGCAACATTTGAATCATTAATTCAGTAAATACGCATTCAAATTCCAATCCAATGGTCAATTTGTAAAATATTATTAATAGGCATATACATATTATTTGATACTATTAATTTAATCTAAATGAAGAGAATAATTACATTTTATGTAGCTTGAGTCAAACCATGCATTTATGAATAATAAGTTTTAGATTTCTTCATACTTTGCTCTGTCAGCCCTATTTTACAAAATATTTTTATTAATATTTTAAATAAAAGTTGCTACATCAATCAGTCTTCTAAATCAATAATTAAAACTGACTGATTTATAAAATTAAAGAATATTATTAGGAAAACGTGTTCTTTTAGATCTTTCCGTCCATCATCTTAAAGAAAATATTAATTTCAGGCTAATCAATGCCCGGAATTACTTCAAGGCTAATGAATATGCGATTTAATTGAAAATTTTAAAACGCATTACTCATGGCGAACCAGCTGGTCACCAAAGGCGGCTAGTGGGAAATAAAAAATGAAAATTTCGAGTTATTCATCAGTTGAATCCCAATATTTAAAAAGAAATTGATAGAAATATAGCTTATTTTTTAGTTTAAGATCTAGATAATATATGTCTTAAGCTATCTGCAAAATTTCAAGCAAATCGTTTGTTAAACTTCTCAACTAATACATCTCTTTTCAGCCGGAAAGGACACTTTTTTTTCCAATTTTTAAAAAAACCTTTTCCTTCTTTCTGGTATAATTTCTGGCGCAGCATAGTCAACATCATGGCTCTTGTGCCAATAAAACCCAAAAAAATCCAAAATCTGGTATAATTTGGTTTTATAGATGCTTTTTCAATCTTTTTATTGCAAGTATTCAAAAATATAATTATTTCAAAAAATGTATCCCGAATGTGATCACATACTTTACAAAAATGCTTTAAAAAAAGATTGTGCTATGCTTGAAGTTGGTGAAATATAATATCTACTGATACATCGCTGTTCATTTCCTATTAATTTGAGAAAGTTGTTAACTAACAAAAATACCGTGCAAGGTAATAATTTTTAAAAGTCAGAAAATTTTTGTATATTTTTGAGTAATCAGAAGCTATTAATCAAATTTTTTTATTAAAAAACACTGAGTTAAATCGGTCTTTAAAACAAAACATCTGTCATTCAAAATATAATAGGTAACAAGAAAATTTTATATTATATAACCAAAATAAAACATAATTAATGAAATGTAAATGTTTATAAGGAAAAGGTATTCTACCAATCAGTAATAATTTAGACTGCATGTTTTCCTACATAAAGCATATTGAAGGAAAAAATCATAATAAAATGAGCATAGAAACAATATTAGAGGAAAATTTAAACGCATTCTAACTGCATTACTTAACAAATAAATAATCGTTTGGCAATCACTTGATTAATATTTTGAAAGATTTTATTGATTTCAAAATAATTTTTTCCTTATGAAAGTCTCTTTTTTTCTAAAAAACTTAACTTTTCACTGTTGTAATTATCTTGAAAGGAGTATAAAGAAAATGAAGGAAAAGGACAAGTCGCTGTACTTAAGCAAACTTCCTGTTCAATAGCCATACAGATGAGTTAATTAGGTTTTCTATGTTTGATCTGAATTTTTAAAAAGCTTAAAAGGGGATTAATTATTGAACCGTTTACAATCACGAGTAAAAGGAAATGAAGCAATATATGACGGAAAACGTTTTTTAGGTTACTCTCTTTTCACTTGTATAATGCTTGACATCATTAGCGTATTCATTTCAGTGATTTATTTTATTTTAATTTTCGATAACATGAATTAGATTTATTCTGCTTTTTAGAATTATAAATGCATATAGATATGTTAATAGTCATACCTCTTGAAGAAAAATCGAAAATTAAAATTGATTTTTTTATAAAATTTCACCATTAGAATGTTTTATTCAAGTTGTTTTGCTGCAAAAATCAAGCGGAGGAATTGATAATCTCTATTTTCAAATAAGGAACAAAAACTTTAAAGAAATAAATTTATTGATAGCAGTTTCTTTCTTCAACAATTTTCGTATTCTAAAATACACATATGTATTTTTAATTTCAACTTTTAATATTTAATTTAAAATTAATTATTAAAAATATAACAGACCCTTGAAATAATTTTTTAAAATTTGTTGTCAGATAGTGAAATAGACATGGAATCAAGTTTTAACTAAACCGTTCGTTAAACTTTTAATTAAACTTTTCAGTTAAGTTAATTTTTACGATGAGCAACACGAGGCCTATTTGGGAACTTGAATTTTGATGGTACTTTTAATTTTGAGATGTGATCAAATGACATGGAAAATATCTAAACAGGCAAGCCGCCCTTTTCTAACTTTAACTGTGTCATGTCAGCGAAAGATATTTGGGGGTGAGGAGTTAAAATACACCATACCAGCCTGTACCTTGTTCTTCATTGGAAGCACTCTAGTCCCAAATACACCAGATCACCAGAGTCAGATAATTAAAATTTGAAAATTTTGAAATAATGTATTGATAAGGAAAACTCACAAATGTGAAAAATCCCAAAACGCTAGCACACTAGAAAATGAGAAATCGATTATAAAACTTTAACTTCAAGAGCATGGGACAAGTCTGTTATTATTTTATTGCTTTATTCTTTCGCTTAACTCATGTTCTTGTCACTCGTAATATATGTTCGAAAATAATTTTGTCTTATCCTCTGACAACCAAAATTTGGAGATTTCAATGAATTCAGTGAATTTCAATAAAAGTACTCAAAATGGTCAATCACAGCCATTTTTTTTCTAATAAATATAATTTTTCCCCCAATAAAAACTAGAAGCTCCTTTGCACTTATTTCTTCTTTCTTTCTTTTTTTCTTCACTTCGCTCTCTTGAAATATAACCAGAGAAATAGACTTTCGCCTTGATACATTAACAATCAGCTTTTTCTATTCTGATATTCTTCTACTTTCCTTGAATGCCAAGCGATGTTGGAACAGATGCGGCAAACTCTCAAAGGGCTAGGCAATTCGCTATCTTCAATGGGATTTTTTTCGAGTCTTGAAGCAGTATGGTGCATTTTTTGCTTCATGACATAGTGAATAAACTTGAACATGCATTTGAATTCTTTCTTTTCAGCCGATTTGATTAAAAATTGTCACAGATCTGCAACTTGGAGTACCAATTTTATTATTTGAACCATAGGATTTTTGACTTCATCAGGCATTTATATGCGAATGAACAGACAAATGAAACCCTTTTCCCTAACTTGTTTCTACATTTAACATAGATTTACGATTGTAATGTAAATATGTGTAATAAATTTAATGCATGTAGTACTTTGCTTTTTTTTTTTAAGTTATCGTGTTTACAGACATACGGAAACAATAAGACAGACTTTCTTTCGATGGATTCCAATAAAATTTTGATAGAATACAAAGTTATTCATCAATAAAATATTTCTTTTTAAAGTGAATAAAAAAAAATGCCATAATTCCTTTTATTGTGAATTAGAATCCTTTTCTCACAATATTACGAGTTATCCGCAATGTTTTCGCCTTTTAAACCTGCGAATAAACCTAGCTCACCAATTTTTACATGTAAGCATTTCCTCTCTTCATCTTTTCTCTCATCCCTATTTTGCATGGACGACAGTTCTTGAATGAAGAGTAACAGGGCATTTAGTCAATAATACATACTGTTCGTCAACGGATTTTGAGATGACCACATTTGGTCGATTCTATCTCATTAAGGGGTGAGAAGCGGAAAGATGAGCACATTTCAAGTACTCACCTTTAACCTTGATTTCAACCATTAGATGCTTTTTAGTTTCTTCCCTTTCTTTTATTTTTTTTTACGTGTACGTGAGTGATGTGTCGTTTCTGACCCCATTTTATTTTAAATTAAAATTTCGTATTGATACGGCTAGTTCAAATGGCAAGAAAGCTCTCAGGAGTGATACGAAGAAAATTTTAGTAAAAATTAGAAATCAGAAAGAAAATTTTATAACTTAAGAAGAAATTAGAAGGAAAATTTTGTAATTTTCATGTTATATATAATTAATAATAATATTCTCAAGAAGAAAAATGTTTTTTTAATATCGAAACATATAATATATCACGTATTTTTAAAGATAATATTTCTAAGAGACTCCATATTTACAGCAATTCTTTAAATGAGAATAAATATTTTAAATAGAATAAACTCGGGATTAACCATTGTTGTTAATGTTAAAATATTGTCAAAACACTCAATAATGTATTTTTAAAAAAGCATTTTAATATGAAAAAGATCATTATTATTTTATAAACGTGTAATTTCCAAATTTTAAGAGCAAGAATGTCTCATTTATTCTTCATATTTTAATGTTTATGATTCTTACATTAAATAAAAATTGCTCAAAAATATTTTATTGTGCATTAATACCTTTTTCCTTCTGTATCACTAATTATCTGTTTTATGTTTACATAACATAAAACCACGTGTCTCCATTGTTAAATATAAACGCCTCCTGCTTTCGTCCCTATTTTGACAAATTAAACTCATCCTAACGCATGCTCAAAAGTTCAGAGGGTCTTACAATCCTTTGTCGAACAGTAGTCAATGCTATTTCAATGAGATTTTGAGTTATCATGACTCTAGACAAACAAAAAAACAGAAATAATTCAAAAACTTGTTTTTCTTACTCAGAAAGTTTAAAATATGGCGGAATACTGATCAAAATGTAAAATTGTCATTTCATTCATGCTAATTTGATCATTCCATTCTTTTTATAAAAGCTAATTTCAATTGTTCAACTCTTCTGACAGCTCACAAATAAATATGTTAGTTGCTATGTTTAATAGAGAGTTGAATAAACACTGCAAGGCCAGTTTATGCATATAAGATAAAAACATGAAGTAACCTTCCCTAATTCAAAAGTTGAATTGATTTTTACAGTTATTTCTGATAATAATAACAAAAATTGTACTTTAAAAAAAAATATTTTTGTTTAAAATATCATAATTTTGAGTTATAATTGTGCTAATACTCAAACTCTATCGAATTATTATATTATCTCCATTTAAATTTAGCTGTACGATTTACCATTCTTCTTATGAAAAATCAGAAACAGAATTTTCAATGACCGATAAATAAATAAATAAGTAAATAAAAGAGTTCATGATTTATTTATTTATTTCAAAAGAAAGGAAATTCATAACTTTTTAGCTTTTTTCTCTATACTTTGTATAGAAGAAAGTTAAAAGTATATCATGTATTTATATAAAAGAGATTTGCATTTTTTTTTCTTGAGCAAAGATTTGTTTCATTTTAATATGCCTTAAAAGCTAGCTTAATGATCAAACTAAAATGTGGAAAGAAGGCAAAAAACATGGATGAGCTGTTGGAGCAATATAATCAAAGCTACCGAAGAAGCATAAAAGATTTTGCTGCATTTTGTGTCATAGGCAAAAACTGCTGAAGAGATTTAGTCAGGGCAGAAACAAATAATAGACAGAACAGAGCAACAAACTTCCAGTAAAATAAGGGAAATGCTGAATAGAAAAATATAGAAAATTATTTTCATTTTACATTGACAAACATCATTCTCATAAATGAGTGCCTATAAGCTTTCAAATTCATAAAATGGCAATGGTGTATCACATTTGCTCCATATTTTAGTCTTTCGCCAAATTTAAAATTAATTGTCTAAAAATAGATGTTTTTAAATTTTTTTAAGAAAAAAAAAACATACATTATGAGCAATACATCATTATTATAAATTTGTTTGAGTATTTTCTTTTTCTTTCACGGAATGGAAAGTATGGTATTTTATATAGATTCCTATGGGTAAAAACATTGTTTTCGTTAATGAATGTTTGGTATTATAAACAAGATTCGGCAATGAAATAAGCTTATTAAGCTAGGTTCCTCTGTAATTCAAATATAATGGTGCCGTAACAAGGGGCGGGAGGATAAAAATGGTGATTTAATCAGCTTGGGTCAAATCTTCACACTTAACAGTAGTAGATAAAACAGTAATATATTTCATTTTTCGAAGCTAAATTCTGTGATAAAGGATCCTTGATTCTATGGGCAAAATGCGATTCCAAAGGCGATTCTTTTAAGTCTCAGTTACACTTCTCTGAATATTATTCAACAATAAACTTTGTTTTATAAAGCATAAAAGATTCTGATAACGTTTCAGGAAAATGTGTTGTACTCTTCTTCTTCGACATTATCTGCAAATTCTTTCTTTTTATGATAATTTCCAATTGATCTTCAAAATCTCAAATTAAATAAAGCACGCTCACTTCCATTCAGCGGCACGAAAAGAAATTCGCTATAGCATTTAAACATATTTTTGCGTTAATCAAGATGATTAAACCAATTTATTGATTTACTGTGGATTATTTTTTTTATTTACTAATTTTGGAAAGTGCATATTTAATTATTGACCCATGGTAATAAATAAAAAAATAATAAATTTCATAATTCAGTTTAATGACTTGAGGTTCTTTTTCTTGGTTATATATTCATGTTGCATTAAAGAACATATTAATATTATTAAATTAAATCAAAACTCTTTCACTAATAGAATTGTGATTGTAATAATTCTAAGAATGGTGCTTCAACGAAAATATTTTTTGTCTACATTGAGATATTTAGCGACGGATTTTCTTTTTAAAAAATCCAAGATTATATTATAGTATGTATTTCTATATAACTTAAAAAATTAGATTTTATAATCACTGAGACATTAGTTAATAATCTGTAATACATTTATGAATTTTCACCGTCTTCTCTTGAACATAATCGAATACAGCACTGCAAATTCTTCGCTTGTGGCGCCATCTATTATTAAAGTACATAGCTAAGAGAATCTAAAACAATGCTGTAATCCTTTAATATATATATATATATATATATATATATATATATATATATATATATATAT
>JAPMOQ010034707.1:11257-26782 GCA_026543055.1 Argiope trifasciata
GCAACGGGAATGGTCTGTTCACCACAGGAGCAACGGGAATGGTCTGTCCACCACAGGAGCAACGGGAATGTTCTAGCGTAAGTACAGTTGCATTTGATGAGAAGATAAAAAAATAGCAATGCTTTCTGAACTTTCTTTGTAAATTTCCTCTCTGAAGCCACTTTTGAATTGATTTTTCAAATAATTCTGGACAATAATTTCAAAATCAAATGTATTGACTCGTATTTTCGTTTCAGATTTCAAATGACGATGATGTCATATCTAAAGCAAGTGTAGAGTTTCTGAATATGATCGGAAATACTTTCCTCTCTAATAGCAAGAGACTTCTTGAAATCCAAGGCCTCAGATTACAGAAGTTCATGTAATAATTTGACTTGCTGAAAGTCCGTAAAATTTAAGAGGAAATAGAAGATATATTTTATAAAGACTTAAGTATTTCCTAATATTTTAGTACTGAAGTTGTACCTATTCTGTATGGATGTTGTCAACAGTTCATAAGATAAATCATTTGCTTAAAACCTAATTAATATATGGACACATCAATGTAAAGAGTGCCTCCTTATTTTAAGTGATACAGATATTTTAATATTTCTTGATATTTGCAAGAGCCACGTCATGAAAAACGATTTGATAACAGATACATTTTGAAATTATTAGTTAGCACTCAAAAGTGCGATTTTGAACAATATATTTAGCTACGATTTCAAAAATGGTTTTACAAAAATCAACATTTCATTCATAAATAAAATTTTGCTAAATCAGATGTATTGCTAAATTGATGGTAAAATGCTGAAATACAAATTTCATAAATATTGTTTCACTGCTGTTAAAATGCTCTGTATATGGTATAAATGTGCAAAAAGAAAAATATTGAAACTTTGAATTGAAAGTTTGAATTCTTGATTATAGTACATGTTCAGAATATATGTAATTAAAACATTTAAATATGTTTATCATTCAAAAATTGTTCTTGACCTAGAAATATTTTGGGGTATGATACGGATTGCTTAAGCATGTAGTTGTTCTCATTGTTCTTTCCTTTGTCATCCATTGTCATGTTATTGCTTGCGCCTCTAGATCTAAGGAATAATATCAAATTTTCAATGATATGTAAATGATAAATTTGTGTGATTTTGTAATTAATGCACAGTGTTTTTCCAATAAAGGTTGATAGTCATTGCATAGTTATAACATAGTTGCATATATACCTTAACTGCATTTGACTTCTAAAAGTCATCGTGCATATTTAAAAAAAATTTAAATTTAGTTGAAAAATTCATAAAAAAAATTGATCTTTTGTTATAAAAGAAAAATATTATAAAGGCATAAAGGAAAGAAATTTACAATATCCTCTAAAATGCACTAGAGCAGTAGCCTATTTTCATGATACAATATAAGCAAATTATTTTTGAGAATTACGTTATAATTCTAAATAAGAAAATGCTTTTATATTTTATTATTTTATATAAGCTTAAAATTGTAAAAAAAAATAATAAATTAATCTAAGTTGTAAAATTTGTATGAATCAAATGCATACTGTTAATTCCTTTGACATTTTTTTCAGATTTTGTATAGTTATTAATATATTTTATGCTTCATTAATATTTGTCAAAATCTTAGATCATCTCTAGATGTAAATCCAGAGTCTATATGATTCAATTAAGCTAGAGAAGCAACCTCTTCATACATTTTAAGTTTACCCTTCTACAATGGTACTTTCTTGCTAATTAGCGAGTATTGCAACGCATAAAATCATCGAAAATGCTGTTACATGTTTTAGCCTATTAAGAATCTTTAAACCCAGTAAATATCGGCATTCAATGCAATGCAAATATTCTTAATAATTGCTTTTAGCCAAGGTGAATATGAACGTTATTACCATGGCAGTAAATTATGTACTTCAACTTAACATGGTATTGTAAATTAACCTTAGTATACTCATACCTGAAATATATTTTCAAGAGATAATTATAATCTACAATAATTAAGTTAATAACTTGATTTCTAATTTCTCATATTTAAATGGACACTGTTTTAATCAAGTGAATAAATAATACATCTATTTATTACATTCATGAATTACTATATTTATTCAAAAATTTAAACTACTTAAATTAAATATAAAATCTTGCTTCATTTTTTTTTCAAAAAAAATTTGCCCAAATTAATTTCAATATATTTATTGGAAAGCGTTTTAACTATATTCTTCCGTGATGGATGACTGATAGCTGATCCGGACAGCTGTCGGGAATTCTCAGAATTTTTGGAAATAATTGATCACTGTGTCTGATCAACATGGTGATCAATATGCAGTTGAGCAAGAGATAAACTCGTAAATTTTAATGAATTGAAATTTATTTAAATTTTTTTAAAGAATACAATGTTTGACTTTTAACTGTTTAATGGATGTAATGAATGAACTAGGTTAATAAAGCTATTTTTGTATTAATTCTATTAAAAAAATGATAGAACCTTGTTTCTGAAAATTTCTCAAAAAATGTTCAAATGTAATGCAAAATAAATTGTTCAATTGGATTCTTTCTAGGAAAGTTTCCTTGTAATTTAAAAAAAAAAAGAAAAAACGTTCCATTTATAAAACTATTTTTTGTGAATATATTAAAGTAAATTTTCTATTAATTACTCTGGATTATTTAATTATTGTTTGAACTTTAATATGCAAACAAAATGATGAATGTTTTCTAACAGTTCATGCATCCTTTATCAATAATGTTCATAATGTAGCTTTTGAAAAAATCTTGCATTTGTAATGACAAACGTGTCTGAATAATTATCTTTAAATTGTATTTGTCTATGGAAAAGGTGCAAATAAAGTTTTCTTGTATTTTAAATTTAATCTGTTTAATCTATTTTTATCTTTAATACATATTTAGATTTTACGTTTTGCCAATTCATAATTAAAAAGATACAATTAATAGACTTCCTTTGTGGAAAGTTCACTTGTTTTAATAACAAGCCATAGATCGTATATTGCCATATGACACAGTTTATGTTTTTTCAAAATAAATGTGTAGGAAAGTCTCGAGTAGGAAAAAAATGTCTATCTGCTGAGAAGCAGACAAAGGAATTTTTCATTCATTTGCTTCTCTGGATGCAAAGTTAATTTTTTAGCAATAAGCAGCTTTATGTGTATAATGTAATCATTTTCTTACCATTTTGTAAAATTTTCGAACTTAGGGTACATCAAACATCAGGGCATATTTATCATTCATTTCTATAAGTCAAACATTTCAAGAAAAAAACAAATATTTTTAGTTCTGATAATTATATTAATTTTCTTTATTTGCAGATATATCACCCTTTTATAGAAACTGTTTACGATAAATGTAACATGATTCACAAGTATTTCTCATTTCGACTCTAAAGCATTGCATTGTCCTAGAATTTATTTGTTTTTGAATTCCATTAATAAAATATGTATAATCGTATAAAAAATAAATAGAATTAAATAGCAAAGTTTTAATATAAATATTGTAGTTATTTTTTATATTCTTATAACAAAGCCAAAAAGCACCATATATATTGTATAAATTATGGATTATTTCTGAATTATTGAAAGATAATTTTACTCGCCCATTGCACTTTTTAAATTAATTCAAAATGTATGTAGTAATAAATCTACAGTACTACAGATTCGTGACTCATGTGAATCACGATAACTCAATGTTAAATATTCAATAATCGTGATTTCAAGACGTGATTCAGAGAATATCAGGTAAATACAAACTTGTATTTGTCACTGGAAGTAGAGACAAGATTGAAGAGGAGAAAGAACTTTCATGCGTCATCCTTTTTCTACATTGTTAAATATTATCAGATATATCCCTTGTTTATTATAGTGCTATAGAATAATAATCGGAAAACCATATTACTGACTCTCCGCCTCGACCGAAGGCACACGGAAATAAATACTAAATGACCGGACCACCGCTACAGCAACACTGGTGGGAACTGTGTTTGATTCCTAAGGGAATCATTTCCTCGCCGTAGGAAGTACGTCCCGTCATCGATGGACGGAGTCAGATCCCCCACCTTTATTGTACACACCGGATTGGCGAAATCCAATGAAATTGGTAATGGAAAAAAGGTTGATAATATGACTAATTAAATTATTGGGATTTAAAAAGATACATCGTGTAAATAAATTTGCAGAAACTAACTTTATCTCGATTGTATTTAACATTGCAAATGGAAATTTGAGTTGTTCTTTTAATTCCCTTTTTTTAGTTATATTTAGGTTATTCAATAATAAATCTTTCAAAATATAAAAAGCAGAAGTAATAATTTCTGTTTAAATTATATTTAAATGAAATTATTTATAAGAATCTACTTTTCCCAAAATTTATGATTCTAAAAATTTAAATTTCATTTAGTTCATATGTCTAGATAATCAGAGCAATCACCTTTTAACTCCAAAAATAAAGAAACAAAGTAATTAGAAGATATAACTTCATAGTTGTTGAACAATGCAGTTTTTCCTACTTGATAAAATTTATTCTTAATTAATAGTTTAACTCATCGCATCAATGTATTCGATGTCGCTTACAAACATCTTCATTTTAGCTTTTAAAATTAGTTTGCGTATTCGAAATTGTATATAGAAAAAACTGCCCAATTCAAAAAGGAATTGATATAATGTTCGAATTTCTTCATTTACTTTGTACCAACTTTAAATTAACTTGCAAAATATTTTCTATGGGAGCGATTTGTTCAATACTTTGGGTACTAATCACGTGATTTATCATTTTTTTACAGACCGGAAGCTATGGCAGGTTACGAGGTATCTCGTTTTCATGTTTTTCGGCTAAATCAATGCCTAACCAATCAGAGGCAAATATTTAACGCCTCAAGGACAGCAAAGAAATATGAAAGAACTACGCCTGGGATAGCATTATTTGAGGCACATTTGTAAGCTCTAAAATCACCAAAATTTTATTTAAGAATTAATAAAAAACACGACACACAAAACGAGAAAATTCATGAACTGTCGATAGGATGCGAAGCCCAAAATTCATGAGGGGAACAAGATACTCCTGCAAATCGTGGCGAATGCTATTGAGCAAAGAAATATGTTTTAAGAAATATCGCATTCTAAAGCATTAATCAAGTCAGTGAAATAAATAATAGTTAAAATGTAAAAAAAAATATTATATAATAAATACGTGTACAAAATATATAGTTATATTTAAGAAAACTTTATGTAAATATAATACATAATGCAAATTAAAAATGTGCATATATGCATGCTATTGCTTGGCAAGCGTGCTCCTTGAGTTTCCAAAAGTGTGCATTCCATGGGAGCGTGTTGAGCGCGTAGAGTGCCGTAAGCAATGAGTTAATGAGCAGTAATGTAATTCTGCTGATTATATTTCAATGATGAGGGAAGTGAACTGCGCATATAAAATACAAGTAGAATTCTGGTTTTCATTGTAAAAGTCATGATTAAGATGTGAAATATAAAAAAATACTTATCTGAAGTATTGTCAAGATTTAGATGAGGTTTTAATACCCATTGTTTACAGAAATTATTAAATGAGAAAGAAACAATCCCTTAACTTTATTTCTTTTTAACTCATAACTAAAGACGTGAATTTTCTGACGCGGTGGAGTCTAAATGTCTCCATTGTTTTTTGTATTCTGTAAATTTTTATTTGTATTATTTTCGAAAAAAATCCATTCTGGAAATGATGTTACAAAAAATTTTAAATATTATAATTTTCAATAATGGATAACTGATAAATTAATGAATTTTTATTTAGTTTATATATTACAGAATTATACTAATGTTAATAACTGATAGGATTTAAGAAACAAAAATGAGGAATACAGTATTTTAAAATATTGGTTTTAAGAGTGTTTCCTTATTCTTTTTGGATTCTTCAAATTGAAAGAAGTTTCTGAGACACGAAATCATTGATTCTGAATAACACCCTAAACTTTAAAAAAGAATTATTCGATTATAAGCACATGTGTTCATACTTAGTTTTGCTAGCATACTGCTTAAAGAATAACTTGAGGAGATTATTATATTCAAGTACTAAGTGCCACGTGATAATCAAAGCTAATGAATAACACGAAGAATCATTAGGACTCTCGTCTCCGATTATGGGTTAAAAATATTCCGTAACTGAAAAACAAGTTGTTTTCTTTGGCTTTTGGAAAGTTTTTATTGGTCTGAATATACGGTTAATTATTTCCTTCCAATTATTTCATTAATTGGAAATTTCAAAACAACCATAGAGTAGAAAAAATGTTTATCTTTATAAATATTAAAACAATATTTATTCCCTAATTGCAATACATTTAATATTCATTAACTAAATAGACTATGCAATAATCTAAGAGTTTTTTTCATTTCTAAATTTGAGAGAATTTGATTGCAAACTCTAATTGCATTTGTGAATTTAAACTCAATTAATATGCTATAATTCAATTTGATTATTTAAATCTCAATGATCATTAATCTCCAACTAAAAAGCGTAGTTGATATGAAAGCTGTCTTTAAAAATTAATGAATATGTAATTTTAAAACTTTGTACCTAGAAAATTGCGTTTTATAATTAAATTATATATAATGATCGTAATGTTTTTTAAACAATTAACTAATCAACTGATTTTGATTAATATTGCTTTTTAAAAACGTTTCAAAGTACTTTTCACCATTTTTATCGGTATTTATAAGTAAGTAACTGTTGTTGTATTTCCCATTCTTCAAAAAGAATAAGCCATTTATATTGTTGAAAATCTTTAAAAAAATTATTTTTCTTTAATTTTTTACAATCAAAATTATTTTTTGATATTTAATGAATGTCTTTAGGGACAAAAGATAAATGTAAGAATTATATCCAAAACTTCTGCTTTTAAAATGCTATTAATCTACATTAACATTTTACCAATATGTGATCTTAAATTCCCTTTCTAAAATATACAGGTTTAACATAAAATGTTCAACAAAATGTGCTGTTAAAATTACTGAAAAATATTTCTTATTTTTTAAGAATATATAATTATTTTCACTATATTTTCGATTGATTTGAAATGTATAATTTTATTCATACTTTAGAGATAGAATAAATTAAGTTTAATGAAATGTATATTAAAATGCAAGAATCAAATACGATGGCATAAATTTTGAATTCATTATCGTAAATTGTATCTGGAAATAAGTTATACCTTATGAATTAATTTACGGAAGGTTTCCAATGGCTTGAGACATTACTATACGGATTATTCTGAAAGAAAAACGAGCTCAATAAATCCTTATAAAAACTTTTTTAATATATCACCACGAATAAACTAGAAATACCATTTTAACCATTAACTATTAAACAGTAAGGAAATGCTTTAGAAAGAGAAAAACTTTATTTTAGGCTGATATTCAAGAAAATTATATCTCTATACTGACTTCAAAGTTATCTTCAAGTAACATTCATATGTTCTAAGTATTGTTTAGGAAATATTGCAGCAAGCACTTTTAGCTAAAATTTATTTACGAGCAAAGAAACAGAAACGGAAAATAAAGGTAAAATTTCCTTCAAATAGAACTTGAAAGGAATACGATTAACACAATGCACAAAAGATTTGACTGAGTAACACGAGTATCCTGAGCATTCTTGTAATTTTTATTCCAACGTTCAAAGCGGATATCTAAAATAGACAATGTTGTTATTCCATTCTTTCCTCCTTCTGCATGTTTTCGATATTATCAACGTAAAGAAAGCGTTTATGGCAAATAAGAAATTATTATTATCATATAAATAAAAGCTTCGATAACACATTTCTTCTATTTCAAATAAATAGAAAATTAAGAAACATAAATATTAAAATAAGACTTCTTATTCTTTACACAGCAAAAACCATTAAATATTTTTGGAACATAAAAATATTTTTAATTACTTTTATTGATATTCCAACTCCAAATGTTTTATTTCAAAATTACAATTATTAAAATCTAAAGAAATATGGAGTAATTCAAAATAAAAATAGTGATTACAAACGGCTGTAACTATTTAATGAAAAAGAATTTGTCGATCAGATCAAAACTTAATGTAGGCGAAATTTCTGAATTTTCCATGTCCAAAACTGAACTGAAGATCTCAAAGTATGCATCTGTTATGCACTTGCAACGGTGACTACCACTAGATATTGTCCGTGTGAGTCAGGGAAGTTACACAGAACATCTATGACATGTTTACAAGATTTTGAAGTTTCGTCTAAGAAAGTCTACACTTTGTGTTAATCTTAAAGATAAATTCTTTTACATTAAATAGTTTAAAGCCCTTTGTAAGCGCTATACTCATTTTTAATTACTCTGTAAATTTATATATGATTTTTCATGAAATTCCGATTGGGAAACTTAGTCCGATTCTAATGAAAATCGTCACTCCAGGTATAAAAATGATTAGACAGGACAATATTCAATGTTTAAAAATGTAATTTTTAATGTAAATGAAAAGCGGATATTAATTCAGTGGGTAAAAAATAGAAATGAAAAGCAGGTAATTCAGAAATTTCAGAATTTAAATGAACAAAATCTATATCCACAAAAAGTGCAAAGACTGAAAGTTTATAATTTTAGTTGTGGCTGCTCTCGGGGATCGTTAAAAATTCAATCAATATGTTTTGTTCAACAAACATATTCTGACTTTATTTTCCCTACAATAAATATTATCTATAGTTATTATTGGTGACAAACATCAATTTCCAGCCAGAAATATATGGTCAGTTATTTTTTGTCTTGACTAATGTCCAGGATCCGACTTAGCTTGATTGGGGTCAGGGACAAAAAATTATCTGTGACCCCTCTCAGTTTTTTTTTGTCTTTGATAAGCAATGTGATTTTAACTAATTTATTACTTTCTTTTTTTTAGCTAATATTGCATTTTGTCCTATGTAAAAATACATTTAGATTGGCTAAATTTGGCCATCGTAATTGCAAAAAGTAACTGAATTCCGCCCGAGAAAGCCATGGATTTACAAAATATAGATTTATTTGTGTTAAAATGATAGATTAATGATGAAGCTAACATCAAAAAGACAGATATTGAGCTCTACTGATATTTTGTTTTTAAAAAAGTTCGTTAAAGAGGGGAATATAAAATAAACCTTTTATTCGATTTGGCTGCCTCCTCTCATGTGGGGGCCCGTAGTAACTGCCACGTATGTCCCTGCCGATGCCAAACCTTTTTCCTATCTAATTCGTAAAAAGGAAATTCTAATTTTTCGACAAGCTCGAAATGAAGAAATGAGTTTTATAATCCATGAATTTCTATATGTACTACTCATTATCAAACACCTATATATGTGCATTTTTAAATAACCCATCGCACTTCTCCTTTACATAACAGCAATAGTAAATGCTCAACATTTTATTCAAATAATCAACTGTACCCATATTAGAATTATGTTTTTATTGAAAATTAATTATTCTTTGCACACTTTTTTTTCCTTTTCTAACTATATTTTGTCTAATAATAATAGTGTCTAATGATATATATTTGTTCTAAACTCATTAATCCTAGCAAGCTGAGATAAGTTAGGAACCAATTCCAGTACCGAAATAAATCGGATTTTAATACCTTCTTTAAATGCTGACATTGAAAATAAATATTTATTTGCTATGGAATATAATGCTCCCTCATCATTTTTAACGCCCAACTCAGTTGAAATATCTCTTCGATAAATCGTTCGAAATCTACGCTAATCCACTTCAAATCGAGAATCAAATGTGCATCGCACAAAGATTCGGAAAAATAAGAAACAGCGGGGAGTTTCCCACCCGGAAGAAGTGGCCGTCGGTTATTCAGCTGTCATAAGCAGAAAAGGTAATAAATACTCACCAATAGTAACTGCAATTAAATTAGAATCCAAACTGAATGGGTAATATATCGTTATTAGGGGATTTCTACAAATTAAAATATGTGCTGTTCAAATATGAATAGAATACCTTTATGTAGATATTAAAGATGTGTGAGAATTATTTTTCATTCTAGATGGTTCTTTTATGGTACTCAGTTTATACAGCAGCAGATTTTGGAATGCATATTTTGTCACTCCGTCTTTTAAAAAAATGGTCGATTCCATTTCGAATTTCAGCATATTTTTACAATGTGAGTGATTCAATGTGATATTTTTTATTATGTCACTTTTATGATACATAATTATTACCATTGATTTATAGTCCTTGACAATTGCTAAGGAACAATCATGTTTTTCGGAATAATTAAGTATAGATAATAATTGAAGAAATAAAGCTAAGTACATATTTAGTGGGTAAAGTTATTAGTAAACTTAAGAAGAGAGGATGTGCATTTATTAAAGTGCAAAATGGTACAGATATTGACACATCGAAAAATTAGAATCTTAAAAGTAAAAAAAAAAGCTCCTTGGAAGATTTCCAAACAGATACACAAAAATTGATCTTCAGATCAAAATGATGCAGACTTGTGTACCTTAGTAAGATCCGTGATGACCAGGGATACTAAGGCACATTTTGCATCTGATCACTATACTCTCCATTAAACTATTAAGGAGATCAGGAATATTGTCCCACTTCTTTCTCAAAGCGATTTTGAGTTCTTGTACTGTTTGGTGAGGGATTGTTCTTTGTGACACATTTCTGCCAAGAGCATCCTGCTCAATGAGATTTCAGTCGGGATAGTAAACAGGTCATTGCATATTTGCAATATTTTTACTTTGCAGTGTGTCCTGTATCTCAAAGCTTCTGTGTAACCGCGCGTAATCGCCCATCAATAAAAAGTATGGATGTACAGTGCGACTAAAAAGACGAATATGATCCAGAATAACCTCCCTGCAATACCGTTGAGATGTAATGCTTCCTCGTTCAAAGATGTTAAGTGACGTTCACCCATTGTGCATAATCATTGTCCACACCATCACGCTTGGGCCGTACCGATTCCATTCACTAACAAACAAACTGTTGTAAATAACGTGTTCCACGCTCTCTCCACAGAAATTGATGTCAAAATCATCTGTCGCACTGAAACGAGATTTGTCTTTGAACAACTCTCTAGATCAATTTTGGATATCCCAACCAACATGTTCCTTACACAAACGTAATATCTCACGACAATGGCGTGGTTAAAGAGGGATGTAATTAAAGGCTTCCGTGCACACAAACCAGCTTAATTTAATCATCTGGAGATGGTTCTTGCAGAAATGTGAGTACCGGTAGCACTTGTAAGCAGCAGTTTGCAGTTATCTGGGCAGGAGTTAAACTTCTGTTCTTTTTTGCCACGAAGCCTACATACTTATAATGGTGTGGTGTTCTTACCACGACCCCCCGGGATGCTTTTGTAACTCATTTCCACCTTTAACATCCTTCTTTATAGCGAAATGACACTCTTCGATACACCCATTTCAACAGCTACAAGGATGCCAATTACGGACCTATAAGGGACCTACTTCAAGTCATCCAACTGCTCGTCCACGATCGTAGGCACTCAAAGGAATCTTGCTTACATTTTGCTGTTATTTATTGCAAGAATCAAACAAAATTTCAAAATAAAAATAGTTTATAACGTCCTGCACTATTTTGGGTCGGACATCAAAAAGCATGAATTTTCGTATGAATCACGAGCTTGTATGCAATGTCTTTTATACGGATAACGAGTACTAGTCTACCAGGCACTCTCGAATTTACTTTTATTAGTCAGCTGTCTGAGACACAATTTTGCCTAAATCACTTGTTACTTTGCAATTGGCAAGCAGTATATTATGATTTCCCAAAATCCATGTTTGTACTCTGCATGCAAATTATTAAAACAAATGTTTACTTTTGTAAAAATTTGAATTACTAAGTGAACCCAATGACAAATTAAGTGTCTGAAAAATTATGCTTAATGCAATTTTTATATCATTCCAATATCTTAACCTTTCACAGAACGTATATTTCTTATAATTTTTTGAAAATAAAATTCTTTCACCGAAATATTTGCAACCAATTTAAGTCAAGTAGCCTTCAGTGGTCTTAACTGGAAAATTGTCACTGGTGTTCTTGATTGAATTTGGATCAATTATACAAAATTGTGAAATATTTTGTTTATAACTTTCTTTTGAAAACAACTAAACTATCATACTGCTCTTTGTCTCTTTTCAGTTTAAAAATTACCAATGCTTTTGAAATATCTTATTCTTATTACAAAATTATTAGCGGTGAATTGTTTCTTAAAAAAAGAAAATATAATGAGGTTTTTTTCTCCCAAGCTATCAAGAAAATATAAATAAATATATTTCTTTCTCGAATTTCTTTGAAATTTCTTGAAGTTAAGGTATCAGTTTAATTGTAACATCAATTCTTTTTCTGGTCGATTTAAAAAAAGGAAACTACCGAAAGATTAAATTGAATATCAATCTAATTACTCAGGATAATTTTAAAAGTTTCTGGTATAATATAATATGGCATCAATCTAATTTTTAAATGTAAGTTTCTTTGAAAGAACTAGTGTAAACTCTAAAGCAAACAAAAGGTAAATGAAAAAAATTGGGCTTGCACAAAAAGATAGGAATTATATATCTGTTTGAAAAATAGAGGGGAAAAATTCAATTATATTTCCAGTATTGCGCTCTGCGGCTGTATAGTACTTCTGAGGACTTCGGTTCGCGTTATACATTTTTAGTCATTGATTGTTTTAGATATAAGCTCATTAAATTCTACTTTTGAATTTCAGATTTCATGGAATGGATTACGTCAATTCAACTTATGTAGAAAGTTAGGTGTTATAAAAAGAGAAATTGAAGGTTTTTGCGAATTTAATAATAATACACAAATATAAAAAATAAATATAATTAAAAAGAAAATGAATTCTACTATTCCAAATTTCAAGTTATCATGAGAGAGGATTATTATTATTAAGTCATTATTTGTCTGAATTAATCTAAGCCATTAACCAGTTTAAGCCGGTTTCAATCAATCAAGACTTCTCTATCACTACCTCCTCCCCCTCTCTATATGATGATAATTTTTAACCGTGGTAATATTACTTTATGAAAAAAATAGTTTTGTAAACACAAACTGCTATTTTATGATTTCTGAGATCGTAAAACAGTTTCATAATGAATTAATCTTAGAACAGGGGTCAGATCCTTCAATGTTTCCCACTTAAGAATGAATAAAATCCTATTTGCCCATTGTGAGAAAGAGAAAATACTTTATTCAAAGCTGTTATTAAACGTAAATGAAGTTTATTTGAACATGTTATAAAAATGAATTTATTTAATGTCCTCCAAAAAAATTACATTCCATGAAAATAACAGCTATGATGCCATAGTTCAACCTTGTAAAAACGCGTCAGTTTTCAAAGAAGCATATGTAATAACAAAGCAGTACTGGTAAAAGCTGCTCAACCTTTCAAAAACTCGTCTGATTTCAAAGAAGCATTTATAATAATAATGCAATGCCTATAAAAGTAGGTAATAAATATATACGATTAAAACATGTTGATGATTGTTGCCTTTTATGCATTATTCATTGTCTACGTGATTTCCAGCTGCAAATATTTGTTATTCAGAAATCCCTAACGAAAACAACACCATGTTCTCACATAATAAAAATTTAACTTTTATAACATTGATTAATTTTCATTTCAAAATAATATCTTAAATATCCTCACAACCTTTTCCAAAAAATTGTTGCAGTCCTTGAAACTCCCAGATTAATAAACACACAATTTTTTTTCAGTGAGAAGTGATGTGCCCATATCGATCTCTAAGCAACATTTAATTGACATTAATTACAAGAAAAGGAAATGATAATCAAGCTCATCAAAGTTCTCTAAGCTCTTTGAAGTTCTTTTAAGAAAACATTGAAGACATAGTACTTAACTGCCTAATATTTCCTGAATTTTAAGGATAAATCATTATCACAGTGAGCAAATTTTCACTTGCTATTAAAATAATCAAAAGGACATGGAATCTTAATTGCCTGAAGGAGGGTGTTGGGTCTTTTTAATTGAATAAATAGTTAGTAAAGTAAATTAACCAGGTAAAAATACTATTCATTTTTCTCAAAAAGCCAAAATGCACTAAATGATGTTTCACTCATTAATTTAAAAATTAAGATGAATGCACAAAACATATTCAAATGAGATTTCGTCGTCAGTGTAAAATGAAAAATGGATTTGAATTATTATTATTATTATTGAGAAATCGACCATATTAGTATATGATTTAACTAAATACGATGAGAGAAAATAAGATAATTTATTAAGAAAAAAAACATTATGTTCAAAATTACTATCAAAAAATAGAAATATCAGTGATTGTTACTTAAAGAATTCAAGCATTAAAAATGCAGAGTGAAATAAAAACCTTTTCTGTGTAAATCATTAACACGAATATTAATCAAGTAAATGTTTTAAAATACCTTTTACCCTTAATTAAATGCTATTGAAAAAATTCAATCTTAATTATTTTATTATGAATGGAATTTATTTTTTTAATTTGAAAACATATTATTTTTGCCTAGTCTTTTCCATTTTTGTTATACAGAGACATGGAATCTTGAACTATTATACAAATTTTAATAGGTTCTTCAGTTCTTTTCAAAAAAATCAGCACAGATTTTCAATTAGCACAAAAATTATTATATGAAAGTAAATGTATATCCGTTTATATATTTTTTACCTTAAATCTCAAAATATTTTTGACAAAAGAAAAAAAATACTCCTTCTGAAATATGGAAACATGAATTTAGTGCATATTTTTCCTTTTCTTCACACATAAAAAAAATCTAAAAGTTTCAATCTTTTTGTAAAAATGTAAACCTGTTCGTTATAAAAAGAGTAGGCTCTGACTGGCACCCCTTTCTTTGCAAATGTAGTCTCATCGCAGCTTGAATGTGGTTTTGGGGATTTGCCAAAACCGAATGGAGCCTATGAATATGAATATAGTATTTTTTAATATGAATGCTAGATCTTTTGAGACGAAAATTTGAATTTCATCTTAGTAGGGTTTTGTTTACATAGTAATGGACTTGCAAGGCTTCTTGAATATTGTATATTGTGAAATATGTTTTGGAACTCTGCCACTGGAGGAACTCTGCTACTCTGCTACTATTATATTATTTATTTCTCATTTTTTCTTTTTTTCTTAATTTTATATTTACTAAATATATTACTTCATCCCTTAGTTTTTGAAGATAGTCAAAAAAGTATATTATATCTTAAATTATATAAAATATGTATGCGTGTTAAATGACATTTTAAAATTTAATTTAAACTTTATTTCATGTAAAAAAAGCTCTCGTCAGCGGCTCCCAAGCTGTGAGTGAAAAATTGCTGACCTAAGCAAATTTTTTAAAGATCCCTATTATTCCCTTACCTAAATTCAACACCTGTAGGAATTCCCTACCAAAATCTCATAGTACATATTCACTGAGATAAAATTTTAATTAGTTTTTCCTGATTTCGCTCTGTGATGGTGTACTGGTGGTTGCTTTTTGTAAATAAATCATGCTTCTCAGAATGAAATAAAGCGAATTTAATAATT
>JAPMOQ010034707.1:65180-95170 GCA_026543055.1 Argiope trifasciata
ATATATATATATACTTATATATATATATATAATATATATATATATATATAAATTATATGTATAGTATGGCAATGAATAAATGTAAATTTGAAGGAGAGTTTTATTGCAATTATAGGTAGCCCTATTGCCATCATAATACCGTAATATTCAACATTAGTACAATGCATTGTTTTTTTCACAAAAGAACTTAAATCATTTAAAAAATAATTTATTTTTATTTCTTAAACGGCCCACCAAACAATCCTACCGATAACAGCCCATTCAGTCTCGTCATTTGTTTTTATAAGCTATCTCTGAATATGATAATATGTCGTTAATTCCCATTTTAGAATCCAATAACTGTCAGAAATTTGAAGTAAAAACGAATATTCAGAGATTAATGTCCCGATGCTTATCGATATATGATAAGAAGACGCTGCATCAAACTCAAAATGAAATGTTCTAGAAATGGTAATAAAAAGTCATTTATGATCTTTTACTTTTAAACCGTAAACAGTCTTTAAAATTAAGATAAAAAGAATCGCAAGAATAAAAAATGTTTTCAGCACATTAAGCAATATTCCACTACATTTATTTAAATCACAGATGAATGAAGACTAAATACATAAGAGAAAAGCACTTCTAATCGTGATTTTCTTGCCTTCCATTAGCGTTAAAAGGGAAAGAAGCGTTTCATTTTTTTTATTCATTCGTTTAAAAGAATAAAAAATGATAAAGAAATAAAAATATATTATTTGCTTATTTACTTTAAAGTATGAAAATATTTCAAAGGAATAAGTTATTTTGTTTCACTTTATTTATAAATATTCGATACATATTTGAGCATTTTGTTAATTTAACGCGTGAGAAGTTTGTGATTTCAAAAATTATAATTAACAAATACAAAATAATTTTTGTATTTGTTAATATACAAAATAACCCTAAATAACATTTGTTAATATAAAAAATAACTCTAACCCTAAATACAAAATAACCGCCGTTGAAATTGCTGAGAAAAATATTTTACAGAAAAATAATATTTATTAAGAATGATTTCATCTTTTTTTTGTTAAATGATAGTTATGAAAATAATCAAGCTTATTTTTGTTGTGAATCTTTACCCTGTATTAATATGAATTTTTACATTGTTACAATAGCTCTGTCGGATATTATGGATTGATGTTAAGGTTAGAATCACATGATCAGTTACGAATATTTGATCCTTAATAAAAGTCAACGAGTTCTTTATATTTCAGCATAATCAGACTATGTTGTAATCTAAATATCCATTCATTTTCTATCCCATATTTAAACAACTTTTTAAGCCATTGTCAACTTTGTTGGATTGTATGGATAAATATGGGATTTCAGATATCTCTAACTAAAAACTAAGAAGTTAAACAAAATTGTTTATAAATGTATTAAGTAATCAATATCTTTTAATATCGAGGAAATATCACGTTATGATTTAAAAATTAATTAGATTATAGGAATAGATAATTATTAAAATCTGAAGAAGATATAAAAATAATATACAGTCATCAAGAATCCATTAGTCTACATAATTTGTATATTCAACAAAAGGTGAGTGAAAAATCAACTACAAACTATCTTCTTTACAATCATAAAATAAGCAAAGTTCAATAAAAATGTTTTGAATCATTTTCAATTCTCCACAATTTACATGAAGGCAGGGGAACATATGCTAATAATAACATGTACAAAAACTTAAAGCAATTCTTTCATAAATTTTGTATGAAATTTAATTCTGTTGAAATGAAATGAAACAGATCTTAGCCTGCCAATTATCTATATCTATACTTATAATAAAGCTCAATGTGTGTGTGTGTTGGCGCTCTACAGGCCAGCCCATTGGACCTACAGTTACCAAATTTGGTACATGAGTAACTTGGTGGTCGGGAATGTGCACCTCGGAGCCCTTTTTTTCGAATTTTTAATTAGAATTTGAATTAATTAAAATTGAAACGAAATTTCGACGTTTTTCCGCTATAACTTCCAAAAATATTTTCGGACAAACATGATTTTAACATCAATTAAAAGATTAAAAAAAATAGCTTTCTAATGGTATCAGTGTTTTAAACTCAAGCTTCTATTTATAAAGAATTTTTAAAAAACTATTTAAAAAATGTTTTTTTTTCTTTTTTAGCACGTGACTGGATAAAATAAAAGAAAACGATGACGGAAGTTCAAATAAAAAAAAAACAAATATAATCGCAAATCAAATCTAAAGATATGCAACTTTTAGCACGCGACTGGATAAAATAAAATAAATATTAAATGTGATATTTTCTACAAAAATAAATGCAAAGCAAAGGTTTTTATGATTGTTTGTTATATCTAAATAATTAATTCAACAAATCTTCTTTATTTACGGTAAACCTGATTGAATTTAGAATGAGTTTATTTGAATTTATTTGAAATTATTTTTATTGAATGAATTTATTTGAAATCCCGATTTAATGGCATATCTCTATAATCGTTTGCAATATCTGTATCATTAATTTAATAATTTTTTTCCCTTTTTCGCATTTTTAAAAAATGTATTTAATATTTTATCAACATCACCGAAAAAAACATTTTTAATATTTTGGAAGCATAACCGATAGTTAAAACTGACTGATTTATATAATTAAAGAATATTATTAAAAAAAGTGTTCTTTTAGAACTTTCCGTCCATCATCTTCAAGAAAACATTAATTTGAGGCCAATCAATGCCTGGAATTAATTCAAGGCTAATGAATATGTTATATAATTGAAAATTTTAGAACGCATTTTTCACGGCGAACCATCTGGTCGCCAAAGGCGGCTAGTATTAAATAAAATAATTACGTCAAAATTAGCAAACTATCTCAAAACAAATTGATTGGTGATTGTATTTTCAAACACGATTATTTGATGACTTAACTAGAATATGTATATGATTTAATGAATTATTGAGAAATAAAGGTATGGGATAGTTTTGGTAATCAAAAATATTTCCCAGGAATTAGAGTTTTCGCTAAAACTTCAATGATTTGACTATCAAAGATTATAATATTAGTATTAACTCGAACCATGACGGGTTCCAATGTTTGTGTCACGAATGTGAAATTCTTACGTGGAGAAGTGCTCAACAAATAATCAGGGATTGGATTGTTTACCAACTTCACTTGCAACGTTGGACAATCTAAGGGACCAAGATAATGTTTGCTTATAAATATACTAATTTTAATGCTTTAAATGCTCTTAAGAGAAAATTGCAATTGAGTTTATTCGTATAAAATCTTCCGCATTCGCTCTGGATCGTATATTGAAATTCAATGATCTACCGGCGTTAAAGGTAAACAGAATCCAATTGCTATTAAATAATGCCATTACGAATATATCACTGAACCATATGCTCCGGGGATGCGTTAATCTAATTTCATACCCATTTCTTCCCATCCATGTATATATGTATAGAAAAGAATAGCAAGGTATAATAAAGGTGAATTTGAAAAAAAAATGCAATTTTACCATTAAAATTTTATATAAATAAGTTGAAAACAATTAACTTATAGTGAATATTGATATGTTTCTGTTTCTTCTCGTAGTATAAACATTTCCTTTCTTTAAGCTTTTGTTCCACTACAACTTAGATATTAAGATGTTTTCAAAATTTGACAGATGTATCCATAAGGCAAAATAGTAGGTCATTAAATCGTAAAGGAGCAGAAATGCATGATATTGACAGTTATATAAAGTCAGAATTGTTTTAAAGGCTAACTTGCCTTTAAAATAATTCTGACTGAAATAATATCAGTACAGTTTTCGCATATCTGTTTTAAATTCGGTTTCTCTTTTTAGCTTTTATTCTCTATTATTTGTTAATTACAAATCCACCAAGAATAATCTGATGGTGAAGGTGTAAAAACGCTAAAATGACCAGATGATGTAATGTTAATTAATGATACATACCATTGCAATACATCCTTATTATAAAGATGGATAAAATTGTGTTTAATTTCCAACATGCTGACCAGTTGTTTTAAACATTCAATGCAATTTTATTGAAATAATTGAGTTTATTTTTATGATGCATTTGCCCTACACATACAATGAAGCGGTTTTGAAAATTTGAATTAAGGGTGCAGTTAATACTAAACTGAATAAACTGCATTGTGGTGACTCAATGAGGTAACAAAAGGCAAATCACTGCATCAAATGGACCATTAACAAATTCCAATTTTTAAATATTTTTTGCAGTGTTCTACGTTTGGTCATTGTTTTATATCATTTTTTTGTCGACTTTAGTAAAGTCAGTAAGTGAGTTTTAATGAATTTCAAACTTTTTCTTATTATAGTTGGTTTATAATTAAATAACATTTAACATTTATATAATTAAATAACATTTAACAAAAATTTTGCTGACATGGTTACTATTCTCCAGGATCTTAATTACTTCAATTTATTTACTTAAGAGTCCAAAAAAAAATCAAAGGAGAAATGAAATAAAAAATATTTTAGCTTAAAATATTTATAAAATAATATAGCTACAAAGCACAGTAATTCGACCTAAGTAACTTCGTATAAGGACTATAATAAATATAGTCATTTCCTTCTATAGTTATTTTCAGCTACGAATTTATTGAGAATATAATTTTATATCAAAATTGCAGTAAAATATTGGTCGTATTTTAATTTTAAGACATGCAATTACAATTCGATGCACATTTCATTGATTAAATTATTTTTTAAATGAATTAGAAAAGCATTGAAGTATTTTAAAATTTAACATCTTGCAACTAAAAGCATTTTTTAAACATGTAAAACGATAAACATGTTTCTGAAAAATAAATGCAAATTCAAATAATTACTTCAAATAATTCTTATAAATAATTCTTCATAAATTGTCGCTGAAATATTTCGACTAATATTGAATTGTGAAATCCAAACGAAATCAGGTTTCATATAAAAATTGGGAAACCATGGGGAGATGAATTATATAAAGTAAAATATCCAAAGAAATATCTTATGAATGAAAGAAAAAAAAAACATGATGACAATCGTGGAAATATATTTGAATTATAAATGAAAATTTCCTTTGAGTTCCGTATCTTATCCCATTCATTGCTTCATATATATCTTTTATCTTTTAGAAATTAGTAAAAGTTTGTAAAATCAATTTTCCTGGAATTAATAATTTCAGAATTTTCGTTCTAATACCATTGAAAACCAACTTATTGGTGGCTTTTGCTGTATTTTTTTGAGATTTTTGCCTTTTTTTCTGTGGAATTCTCTTTTATTTTCAGCATTTATCTCTCAATGTATTCTACAGTCTGTATATCGAATTCAATATCATTCTCTTTCTCTGAAGATATCTTCAAACAGGAAAGGTTATTTTAGAGCCACATTTAGAAACCTATTTTTAACTATTTAAAAGTTATTTGAAATGTTATAACACATTTCTAAAATTCAATAAAAATTCCTAAAATAAAATCAATCAATTCAGTATTTTGGTGGTCATCTTAATTACATCATTTTGAATTTTACAAATTTTTTGACCAATTCTTTGAAGTAAAGATACATTTTTGAATACAGCCATCGCATCCATAATGCATGTTTCAAATCTATAATATTTCTTCACATCATGGTTTTGACTCAACTTGTTTTTAATTTAATTACTTTTTGGAAAGTGACATTTTGTTGCAAATATAAACCCTCCATTTGTATAAATAAATGCAATTACAACATCATTACAGATCAGTAATATTGCTTCCCAGAACGGCTAGTTCAGTCATCGGAAAGACCGTTTTACCATCAGCAGTGTTAGGTACTAATCGGATGTCGAATCACTGATCTCAGAAGTTAGAAACAAACTTGGAGATCATTTCGCTACGAATTTGGCAACTCTGACGACAAAATAGATAAGCCTAGAATGTTCCAGAATTTTTATAATACGTCTAACTGGAACCAAAATGTTCTTGATTATTTCAACTTATCTGCCTGACTCCCGCAGTCTCAACATGCCTTCAGTCAGTCTTTACCTGCCGGCAAATGGCCGGCAGTCTCAAGCAGAAGAAAGTGGTGTCCACGAGCTTGAGTAGTGGGAAGGGTCAACAACGAATTAGTTGGATCAGTGTAGTGAAAAGCAAGCACTGCTTGATATAATGAAGATAATGTAAAATTATGTATATTACATTGAGCCTGTCCTGTTTTTTATTGAGGCAACAGTATCGAGTCTTGTGATAAGTAGCCAGTCATGTAATAGTGAGTCGGTTGGTGGATGCGGCTCAACAAGGAGACAATGTAGAATTTCAGGCTCCTAGAGAGACAGCAGATTGTAGCTTTGTAGATTCCCTCATACTGTCGAATTTTTTCTAGCTGCTTTCTGTGATGTGTTTGTTATTACAAACGATTATTACTTGTAGGTCTGCTATTTGTTGTTGTATGCTGTCCTGTGTACATCTTAGCTGTATAATTGTCGTCTTTCTATTCCTTTATTCTTATTTAATAAATGTCTTCATTCGTTACTGAGGCCTGATGATTGTGTTTCTTAATCGACTGAAGAATCTGAAACAATTAAGGAATTTCCATAACACACACAATCAGATTATACATTGGTAGATTAACACTTGTTGTTCAGTAAGTAAATACAAAAATTATTAATCAGCTATGGAAAGGAAATCAGTTCATTGGAAAATTTATCTTTTATTTGGTTCAATTTTGGATTTATTTTATTATCAATCAACCAAAAAATGAATATCTAATCAGATAATTTTCTTATTTGGCTAATACTTTGGAACTCAGTGGAAGAATGTTGTTTTACATTTGTTTCCAAGTTAGTAAGTCCATTTTGTGTTTCATTCTTACATATGCATTTCAGTGAAGTAATTAGTTAGAAATAATAAGTTTGAACTATAAAATAGGATCGATTCCCTGATGAGAACATAATGGATGATTTTAATGAGAATTAAATTTCAAAATTAATCGAGCACTTAAGCAATTCTCAAAACGTTTAACGGAATTCTACAAATTCTGAGAGAATTAGTACTGCAGATATTTATAAAGCAATTTATTATAGACATTAAGTTAAATTAAAGAAATTTTGACAGAAGAAATTAAAGAACACAAAAAAATTATCGTTAAAACTATATCAAAATTGTCATTAAAAAACTAAAATTATAAAAATTATTATTTATGCAGGGTGGTTACAGTTCAAGTTCCATTTTTAAAGGTTATTAATGGAAAACTACAGGATCAAAAGTTATAAAACTTGATAATAATTTGAAAAAAGTAATGGGAAATTTTTTTCATCAAAAAAGAGAAAAAACTTTAAAAACATACCACTAGGTGTGAAATGAAACTATATATAATAAAGGCAAGCGACATAGGACATGAAAATATCGGTCTAAAATGTGTTTAATTTTTTCTGAAACGTGTTATAAAGCTGTTCAATTTCTTTTATCTCAAAAGCAATGTTTATGATGATAGTATAAATAATTTGGCCGAACAGAAAGAAGCTATATATTGACATCTGCGTAGCTTTCATCCTGATGTAGTAGTTGATTTTCTTGCTTTCAGAAAATGGTGGCCACCACATTGAATAGGCTATATAACATATTTCAGAAACGATTAAATGTTTTTAAACCGATGTCCCCATATCTTATTTTGTTTAACAAGATTGTATACAGCATCCTTTCCCAATTGGTGGGGAATATTTGAACTATTTAATTGACGGAAAAGATTTTACTGATTCCGCCAGCAAGAACCGATATATGCCTGATTGTTCCTGTACCCTCCCTCTATGTACTCCTCCGGTTACTATAAAAGGTTGGCAGTCTCAAGCCAAAATCAGTCGCAATAGTGGAAAGAGGAGAAATGGTGGATTAGTTGGATCAATCCAGCGAAGAACAAAAGTTGCGTGGAGCTCGAGCATTTGTTGAACTGAGTTGTGTGCCTAGTTCTGAAAATTACTGCAGATGCAGTATCGTGTCGTGTATAAAGTAGCCAGTAGTGTTGTAGAAATTGCACATAGTAGGGAATTGCAGGCTTTTTGGAGAAACCGTAGATTGTGGCTACGATGAATCCTTCCTGCTGAATTCTGTCTGGCCACTTTCTACTCTGTGATAGTTATTACTACCGATTACTACTTGCAGACTACTACTTGTCTCAGTGTCGTTTTGAAAGTTGTCTGTGCGCATCTCGGCTGCGTATTTGTCCTCTTTGTGTATTCGTGTTAATAAAAGTCGTTCTTTTTTACTGAGATCTGTTGGTTGCCTTTCTTCAACAGCCAATATATTGAGAAAGATCCCCAGGAGTTTAGTAACAAAACTTTGAAAAAAAAAATAGGTTTCCTAATTTAATATTAATAGATTACAATATCACTTTGAAAATCAGTCTGCAGCTTCAAACAAATACATAGTCTATTAGAATGTGATTAAACAGAAAGATACTAATTTAAATGTAGTTTTTTTGAAGAGGTTTTTTTTTCTAAAGATTGTTTTAGTTATTTAAAGTTTCTTCTATATAAAATTGCAATTTAAAAGCAATAAATGTACCTTCATTGCTATGAATAGATGCTATTCATATAAAATTCAAAATTACCTAAAATAAATAAGTTGAAATTATAATTGTTTAATGCAAGAGGAAGAAAAACAGCAACTATAAATAAATTCTTTGAAAATATTTAAATTATTTATTGTTCTGTCTTATGCTCATTTCAGAAGATTAATTTTCAATGCTTTGTTGTAATTTGAAATTCGAAAACGAGAATATTAACATTTGCTGTAGTTATAACTTTTAATTATATAATCATACCATTTAATGGAAGATATCAAATGCCACATTATACTTGTTTTTTACATTCTAGTTTTTACATCCTCCGGAGTTAATTAAAAAGCTTCATGTTTTGCAAAAAATTAACAAGAGATGATCAAATTAAAAGATACGAAACGTCACAAAGCATATTATTGAAGACTTTATTCAAACTATACACCATATGTCTGAACACAACAATCCCACTGACCAACTAGCCGAATTATGCCTTGTTCCCATAATTCCTTCCAGACCCAACCCTTCACATCATCCTTGAGTTGCAGTGCATCCCTTTCAGATGTATTTTCAGCGAACCGCACATGTGAAAATCTCTGGGCGATATGATCGAGCTGTTCCCACTTGGCAGTTCCGTGTGTATGACTCTAGAGATGTGTAGACGCGCGTTATCATGGAACAGAACTAGAACTTCCATAAACTAGACCCGGTCTTTTGTTCTTGATGGACCGGTGTAGTCTTCGTATTTTCTCACAGTGCAATCAGAGCTAATGGTTCTTCTGTGCTCGAGGAATTCTACAAGTAGTGTCAACTGGATAATACTTCTTATAAGAGTTTCTTCTCTCTCTTGTTCATGAGGCTATCCGCGCTTGTTCAAATCTACTCCGGAGACTGCAATTGCATCTCTAGATGTTTCACTAAGTTCTTCTAGAGGCAAATATGTTAACGGTTACGTTTTTACGATATTTTGAACTTTTTCATTAGAGCATCCTTGGTAATTAAGTTTAAACCTTCTCAGGAATATAAGAGACTTAATTGGGTTTGCCTTTGTAACAATTATCCGACATTACTATAGATTTTAGATACCAAAAGATATTTGGAAAAATTAAAAGTATAGGAAAGAGAAGTAGATACCTGCATAAATTTTAATGCTAATAATGATCTTTTTGAAATGTTATCAAATATCAATATAAATATAAATATATTCAAACAAAAAATGTTATCAAATATCAATATAAATATAAATACATTCAAACAAAAAATGTTTAGAGTCAGTACTGAGAAGTCAAATCCTAAGAGGTTTAGTTCTTATGAAAGTGTATTATAAGAATTTAATTTATTTATTGAAATAGTTAGAGATAAAAAAATTAAATATGCTAAGGAATAAATTCTTAAACATAATTTAAGAGTTAAAAATGTTTGGATATTTTTATTTTGGAAAGCTAAAATATTTATGTTACTAAAACTCTTTAATATACGTATATCGGTAAAAATGACTTAATTGCAATAAATGTATCGAAGATTTCATATTTATTGTTTTAATTTAAAACATTTTACAAATCCATTGACTTTTTTCTGTCAGGGGTTTAAGCCGAGGGAGCATCTCTTGTTTTTTCAATAGCGCCAACTAGGGCCAAGAGTACATTTTAGCTACTTTATTCATTCGGTTACACAACCCCTTTTTACAAGGGGGCACATTCACACACCTTACAGACAGAATACAGAAGAAGAACGACAATGTCAGAACTGGGATTCGAACTAGGGACTCCCAGGTAATTTGGAAGATGTACTACTTCTATGCCAGGAGGCAAGCAGATTCCATATTGAAAAGTATAAAAAATTGGGAACAAATTTCTTTTACATGGATCCTGTATTATCGTTAATTTTAATACATAATTCATGAATTCACAGCTGAAAATAATTCACGTTTGATAATTACCTCATTAAATATAGTTTACAGCCAACACGTTAGTTAATCATCATTATTTTCCTAGCCTATTCATGTAGAACGAATTTTGCAAATTTGAATTATTCAAAGTTTTCCAATATGAATATTCTTCCACCCTAACTGGTTTGATGCGAATTTAGCTCAAGCTAGAAAAGGTATTTTCATTAAATCACTTTTCAAGACAAATAAGCGACTCGGAAAATGATGAGACAGCGAGCCAGATTAAATTCATCACCCAACTTGCTGAAGCATTTCGCCCTGAATATTAAGAGTCTGAATACCCTTTTCAACAGATCCATTTAAAACCAGGTAGGATTATTATTTTAAGCCAGTGTTTCGAGAAGTGCGATTATATGCATTAAATGCTTTCCCGTTGTCAGTTTGCATTAACACGAAAACGGTCTAATTGAAACGCTTAATTGTTTCGAAAATTGCATTCTTCATTATTATGAGACTTCAACTTTCTATAAAATGCTGAATAGCCATTCCAGACGTTTCTTTCATTGTATTTAGATGACTTAATAATAAGATGAATTTATGATAGACATTATATGATAATTTTAGATTTCAGGTAAAAAGCAAGATTATATGACTATGTCGATTATTTTACATCCATTTCTATTGTTCAAATTCATTTTTCATATGTAAATAATCTCAAACTAAATAATCTTCGACCAGTCGGAAGGCACACAGAAACCTTTGAATGAGTGTACCACCATTGCAGTAATATTAGCAGGAACTGGGGTTGATTACTAAGGGACAACACCGGCTACGATACAAACCTCCCCGTAAGGAGTACGCCTCTTCATCGTTGGGAAGAGCTAGACCTCAATCTTTTCGTGTACCCACAGGGTTGGTAAGAACCAACCCTCAATGCTGGAACTTCTCATGTTCAAGGTACTCCCCCCCCCACACACCAGTTGAACTTCATATTTAAATAAATTTGATCAGACTGTTTATTATTTATTCTCATCTAACCCTATTAAAGTCCATTTTTACTTGTAGAATGTCAAAACAAGAAAATTTTGCAATTAAAATTATTTAAAGAAATAAAGTAATTGAATTAATTTGATAAATTATTTTCATTTGTTAATTAATATGATTGTTTAATAACTTAATTGCAAATAATAACCTGAAATTTCTAGATTTTTGCTTTATTGTATAATTTGGAAAACATTTACACCAACCTTTATTTTAAAGTAAAATTACTTTATATCAAAATAAGAAAAATAGATATTACATGATAATTAATTGGAGTGTTAAAACTATAATATGTAATTAAAATATACATTAATATTTTATTAAATTCTGCATTGGCCATCCATCTTAGCCTAACGGCTATATACATCCTGGGAATGTGATTTTATCTGTAATGGATAAATAAATTCTACTTTAATATAGATTATCTTCAAAAAACTTGAAAGACATAAAATGTGTTTTGAGTTCTTTTTTAAAACGTCGCGGATGGCTGTGAGAAAATTTAATTAAATATGTCTGATTTTTTTAATATAACCAATGATACATAAAACGTAACTTCTTATGCAAAAAAAAATTGAACTGGAATAATAAGACAAAACTAGTAAACGCTAGTTTATTATATAATAATAATGTAAATTTATTACACTGACTGGAGATATTGTAACATGGTAATATTATATAGCCAGTTCTTTTATCTTTACTTTTTAATTTGTTCTTAGTTATATGGGCAGTTATGACTTGCATATATATATATATGTGTGTGTGTGTGTGTGCGTGCGTAGTGGTATTTTGAAATCTAATTGAAATCTGAATTATTCTCCTAAATTCAATCTTAACTGAGCCCATATTTACTTAATTCTAAAATATCACCTAATTTCTTGACCCAACTCCCTTTTTTTATTTCATTATTTTTAGCACTCACTCTAGAAAAAGCTATTGATTTGAGTGTTTTCTTATGCTCTAACGGAAGTGATAAAAATCACTAATTTTTACAACATTCGTTTAAAAATTCTCTTACATAAATTAACACACGACAAAGAAATATCTATAAAATAGAAAAATTACTGAATGGGAAAATTTTGTTCGCTTCTACACTTGTGTTGCTGTGCAAACGGTGTTTTATCATGGCTTCTTGTTTATAAAATGCTTCTTGTGTTGAAATAAATCGAACTTAACATTTTCAAGCGTTTATTCATGTACTTGGAAAGATAATATTATTCGCAAAAAGATTAAGAATCTGGGTGGTTTATAATAAGCTGTTAAATAAGAGATGAATTTATTATTTCACTTTATACTTTTGCTTATAAAATAAATTCAGAAAATTCTTGTTGCCAATTGTTTCTATCCACTCAAAAAAAGAATATCACGAGTATCCTTTACATATGTTTGAAATTTTTTTAATAAAAAGTTGATGAGCAATGAGAAACGGATATCCATTTCAACACACCGCATTGAGCAAAGATACGGCAAATAACCCGACTAACAACATACCTGATATTTTAATTACTTACCTAGACATCTTCCTTCTTTGAAGATAGATTCTGCGAATAAAATCATGAGAATTTATTGGTGATCCACTGAAAAATTATAAGAAACAATGAGATTTTCTAAATAACTTTCAAAACAGTGGGTCACCTATAACTTTACCGTAAACTTCAATTCGTATGGGTCACCGATTTCTGTTCTATTCTGCATTTTGTTCGATGATTTTAGGAATTGATTTGTACAGAGATTACTAATCTACATTTATAGAGAGCGAAACTCGCTCATTTAAGTATTTTAGGAGTATTTTTGGTTCCTGCCTGTTTGTAGATTCAGTCTTAGGTTTTTTAAAAATAACTGTATATTGATAGATTGATTACGTTAATAATATGAAACTGATATACTTATGAATCCTACATATTCTGTTCAAACTTGAATCCAAAAAGTTATGCAGAACAAGATGCAGCTGAATATTGGGCAATACTGCCCAATATTATACTATTCAGTAAACTATATCATACAATATGGTTTAATATCATATCATATAATATATACTAAGGATGATAAAATTTTATTTCTTGGTATCTAAAAATATGTCAACCTTGATCGATAGATCATGGCAATAAATCAAGGTCATCAGTATGGATCATATAGTGTTGTCGTTGATTAATGAAATATAAGATATATTTTTTGTAACAGATTGTCCAGATGTTGTCCTGGCAATTTTATTTCTCAATGGAGTTTTATACAAATGCTATTGAAGAAGGCTATTTCCCATTTACGCTCATTACATAACATTAAATAGAGCAGTTGAATAAAATAAAGGAATTAAAAATTGTTCATATATGAACACAGAAAGCACATACTCCCATATTTTTGTAACAAAACATTATATAATAGAAAATTTTTAATTTTTACAGTTTTTTATAATAATTTTAAATAAAGAAAAAAGAAATTCGAATTTCTAATGATGATTTAGTTTTACACTAGCAAGAAATACAGGGATCAAGAATAAGAGAGATGAATTTAAATCAAATACTTTCTACTCACATATTAATATCGTTACACATAGTCAAGTAATATTTTAAGGCAAGGAAACGTGTGAGTAATGAAAGTTTCTTTTTGCAATTCATACCCACGAGTCAATAAGTTGACACAGCGTAAAATTGTGAGAAAACTCGATATTTTAGATCTCAAACGTAGTTCTGGTATAGTATTTCTCTTTTCCTCGTCTGCATGTCTAAGATCATTCTAGAATATCGAATCAGCTTACCTTTGAAGCCAGATAAAAGACGTTTATCTTATAGTAACGTGAACATTTGTAAAAGAACGATATCCACAATCGATATAGCGAATTTCGTTCTGTTTTTCAGGACCTAAAATATTTTTCTTATTTATTTTGAACTAGTTCATCATAAGATATGGTGTATTATTTTTTATTATCTGAAATAAATTGGCACTATTATTATAAACCAGAGAATTTTTGTAATTGTTTTATCGAATTCTCGTACTTCTTTACATCTAAGAATTTTTTTAGTTTCATACAGTTGTTTATATTTTAGATTTTATTTAGTTCGCTTATAGTTATATAGCAGAATTTGTTCCGTTTTTCGATAGCTGTTTCATAGAATTTATATAACTGCTTTATTAAAGATTTTTTGTAGTTGCCCTATTGTGCTTTTACGAATTCATTTAGTTCTTTTTATAAAAGAGTTTGTTTTTTAGGAGTTTCTTCAAATTCCTTTTATTTATTTTATATTTCAAGCAATAAAATATTTTTATTTAATCATTCTGAGCCAAATCTTTAAAAAATATGCTTTATTAGGAAATACTATTTTTTAGATGTTGCCTTAAATTGGGTTTATTTCTTTGCTCATGATGAAATAATAAACCAAGGATATCAGTTAAGTTTAATCAAATTCACGGCGTTGTTTATATAATAGAAATAAATAAGATTTCCTATATTTTTTACTACTGAATTCATGTAATTATTATTATTACATAATTACCACAGGTGGTCTTATAATCCATAGAAATTTGTTACATTGGCTATTAGTTTTTAGGTGTAAGAATGATGTTTCAATTTCTGCAGACCTTGAATTGAACAGGAATTTTTTTTGGACAAGAAATATTTTCTTATAAAGAAAAAGAATTTGTATCGTATAAATAATAAATTTTCTAAGTAATTTTGATAAGGAATTCTACATGACCTTATTAATAAACATGTAAGAAATAGTTCTTTATAATTTGCATACCTAAATATATTTTTCGTAAAGCTATTTATGTACTGTTTTTTTTCTTAAAACCTAATTTATTAACCAAGAAGATAAATATAAAATACTGCGATATATTACTATAGTTTAGCAAGATTAGTTACAATCATGTGAACTAAAATACGTAATATTAAGCATTAAGTACTAATATTAAATTTGTAATGACATTAATATCTCTTAGAATTAGTATAAAATTAATTATAGTCATTCTCAAAAGAAGAGAATCTCCATGGGAATCTTTTCCTTTCGCGTAGTTTAGTTGAATAGAATAAACGAAAGAGTATTCTAAAATAAAAAGGTTTGAATATTACCATTTTTCTTTCCTTTATATAATTATTATTTAAATTTAATTAAAAAGCATATGTAATAATATGTAAAAAGCATGTATAATTAAATTTCTCATACAAACAGCATTTTACAACGGAAAAAGGTGAACGGATTACAACGAAAGTTGGTTCATTGACTATAAACAAGATGCTCTCACGGAATTTTGTAAGGAAATCTCCACCGATGGCGCCCTTTTCTGGAAAAATATTTAATTTAACTCAATAAATCACGAAAACAAAATTCAGAAACAATAATAACAATCCAGATCTAGATTTCCTGGTTTAAAGTCCCAGTCTGGGCATAGTTCTTCTTCTGTTCTATTTGTGAGATGTGTGAATGTTCCCTCATGTAAAAAGTGGTTGTGCAAGCGAATGAGTGATCGATATGTGGCAAAGTCGTACTATTGGCCCTAGTTGGCACCACTAAAATAATAAATGCTCCATGTTGGTGTAAATAGCTGTCTTCGTAAAAGTAGACTTGTCCATGGCAAGTTCCATAAGAAAAAACAATAGCAATCCAGATCAAGAACTATAATAAAATGCAAAATTGGGAAAAGCTGTCAGTTCTAGGAAGAAAATGTCGAGATTTGCATGCTTGAAAAGAAGAGGAAGATTTATGCAAAATAGGTTAGGGTAAGAAGCGTGCAATCGTTGTCATTTTTTTGTTGATGTTTCTTTCTGAAATGATGACAGTATCTTGTTACGATGTTGAATAGCTTAAAGAATTCCATAACGCTTCTTGTGCGAAGTATCGCAACTGATCAGTTACGATCTGCTGTTGAACACATTGCCAATCGACTTGAAATTTTGCAGGTGAATGAGGGTGGAGCTCATTTCCCTACATCCTCCTGGCCACTATTAAGAATTGCAGCCCTGAATCAATTTCTTTCTAATCTGTTCTGGTTTATAGAAACTGAATTAATTGTTTTTCTCCCAAACGGTGGACTGTTACTTTTTCGTTATATTTACTTAACGTGGTTCTATGACAAGGTGACCAGAAACTAGTCAATAAATGTTAATATTGTTTTTGTATTCCGTATTGGTCGTTTATTGTGTTAAATTTAAGCTTTTTCTGGACAAAGAGCCTTCTGGTGGACATTTTGGGACTTTTTTTTTTCAAATTTCCGTGAGCGCATCTTGTATATACTCTATATAACAAATTTCATTGCAATCCATTCACCAGCTTGCGTTGTACAATGCTGTTAATAGTAGAAGTTTAATTATGACCAGCCTGTATTAGATCTTTATGAATAAAAGTTTAATCAACTAATTAACTAGAAGTATATATATTTCTGAATGATATAAAAAAAATAAACTTTCCGTGCTACCGTTTTTGCATCGTTATTTTTCAATTCTTGAATTGTCAATCGGAATATTATACTTTTTTTAGAAAATGTAAAAAAAAAAAAAAAAAAAAAATTCTATTAAAATACAAAATAAATTTATGTGAGGTATGTTTCATTTTAACTAATTCATGAAAATAATTGGACCAAATGCGAACATTTAAGTACAATTTTCTCTATTAAATATGTTTGCCTCTATAATTGTTTTTCAAAAATATTACACTTACTATAATTTCATTTTTTATCTTTTAATTGAGTAATTTCTTTTCAAAAAATGAAATTAGAAGCATGTTTTGTGCACAATTCTTCATATATTTTAATTGAAAACTTTCAGAAATATTTTGAAAAATTTTTGAGAGCAGAGATAAATTTATACTACTAAAAAGTAATAATTTGCAATGCAAGTATTATATTTACTTAAAAATTTTAGAAAATTGGCGTGAAAAATCTGCATTAGCAAGTAAAATTTTACAAAAATGTATTCTAATTTCACTTTAATTTACATTACAGAGAATTTTTCCTAACCAGTAACTGATTCATTTTTTGAAAAGTAAGAGCTTTTTCAGAACATTTTTCTTTATTTAAAAAAATATACAAGGTAGGTTTATATAGCAATTCTCAAAAAGGAATAATGTTAAATTTATTGGAAAATTAATATACAATGATATATATATATATATATGTGTGTGTGTGTACAAACTCGCAAAATTTTTTTCTTACTTTTATTTTAGCTCTTAAAATACATTAGAACTATTCCAAAACACCTATAAATTGAGAATGTTATTTTGTTTATTCCATTTTCTAATTTAAGGAATAGTTGATAGAAAAAAAATTCTGAGATAGAAATTCTACTTTTGAATAATATTTATAAATTGATGCAAGTTCACATAACGTATATGCTAATCAAACAAACATTTCTAATTTATACATCCAAGATTGTTGCTTTTAGCTTTTCTTTTTCACACAATATTGATGTTCATTCATTGTTTTCCACAAATGAAAATGCATCTTATTGATAGTTAAATGAATTTTGAGTATGATGTGAGTTATACATGTAATTTTTTTTTCTTTTCTCTCATATACATTAAATGATTCAGAAATATTTTTCTTCTAATTTTTATACCATAACTGTTTTATTTCGAAGAGCTCATTGATTTTTCATTTAAAAAATTGATATTTCTTCTTTATTCTTTGAATTGAAAGAATTTGTATTTAATAAAAAAGAATAAATTTCTAACTGAAGTACAATCTTGTAAAAGTTAAATTTCCAAAAGATTTTCTTGTACCTAATGATGCAGATGTAAAATGAAACACTTTTTCAAGAGAGAGCAAATTTTTCAGTTAAGAGTTTTTTTGAAAACGTCTGAAAGCGTTTTTTGAATGAATTATTTTTGTTTTAGCTATAAATGAATATAAAAAATATATATTTAAGTTCTTATTATTAAGTGTAAATTTAATTCTAGTACTTTGAAAAAAATTATTTCCAAATCTGAATGAATCATGACATTTTCCTTAGAATTAGCAAAATATATTATTTAATTGACTATTCGAGTCAATTTCAGCGGAATACCGAAGAAGAATAGGCATACTAGTGAATACAAGCATACATAATTTTTCATCAAAACATAGCTTTAAAAAATGATTCTCTGGTTGTAACAGCACAAACTCTTGAACAATTCAAAGTGCTGTATCCGCTTAAACCTTGTTTGATATTAAACATTGTGAAATGACTGCATTTTTGGAAACTTTATTTATACTTGGTAACTTAAAAATTCATTGTAAAGCTAAAAGGAATTAGAGAGAATTCGATTAATTTCAAAGCATACGAAAAAGTATCCGGATACTTATATAATTTTAATAAATTGAAGACATTGAAAATTATTACAGAAATTTCTTCCTAAAATATAACATATCAAACCCTCGCGTTTCAGCTTATAAAAATTAATTATATAAGAGAACTTATTTTACTACGAAGTCAGCTTCATAAGAGCATCACGAATAGCTCAAGTTATGATCATCTGCAACAAACAACAAGTAATCAATAAATGTACCTTTGAAATTTTGAAATATGATCAAAAATGTGAACTACCTACCAATGTTAAATATAAAAGCCACTACAGTGTATGTAGCACATATAATGAAAGTATTGCCAGTGTTTGAAAGACAAAATGGAAAACCAATATTAATCGAAGATAAATTTTACTTTTATATCAAGTTAAGATTGTATTTCAGATAGCTTATTATCTGAATTCTGTCAAAGAGAAAGATTTACTTGATCTACAATCACGAAAATAATAAACAGAATTGGGAAATGAAAATTGATAATTCTTTCATAGACTATCTGCATCTACGTTTAAAATGGACAATTTTGAGATGCCAATACTTTGTTGAAGTTTCAAATGATGAATGTTTTTTATTGAATGCAGTGATTTGTCACCAAATTGTACATTCCTGTATAATTTTAAAACAAAATAAAAATTTAACAAAAAAAAATTTAAAAATATGTGAAAGGGATTTAAAAAATAAGAATAAGATAAAATTCAAGTTTCTTAAAATTTCAGAGATATTTTTAAATTTATTGAATTCTATCAATCACTAGGGAAGTTGTATTTAAATTATTCCATGAATAATAAGAAAACAACGTATAAAATTTGAAAAATTAGGTCAAAAATTGATTATTATTATAATTTCCAGACCTGAACACCATCCAATACAGATGACTATTAATCAGTCTTGCTTATGATGACGATATACATGAGGGAAAGCAAAATTATGGATTCATAACAATATATATCAATATTTTAAGCAATTATAAACATATTAGTAATTTATTTATGCCTGTAATGTCTTATAGTATTATTCAATTTAATTGTTTATTCTTTTGACACCTCAGCTTTGGAAATAAATGTACAGATTTAATTTCGTTTTAAAAACAATCCTATTGGAAAGCTAAGTTTATCAACATTAAATTTTAATTCGGCAGCTTTTTGTTTAAATTTTTTAATAACTAGTTGACATATTTGAAATTTTTCTTTACTAAAAACCTTCCACGTGTATTATTCTTAACGTAGAAACTTTTTTTCATAAAAAATAATAATATACAAAACTTTAAATCAATATTTCTGCATTAATTACATTATCTTCTGAATCTTAAAATTTAAGAACAGAAATATTCCAGATCAAACATTTTACAATATTGCAATCAATAAAGCTTTTATAATCAGGAAACGAATTTATGATCTCTATATTTTTGTAAAGGAATGTACATGTCTACTATTAATTACTGTGAAAACAAAGTCATGTAAAAAATAATACGTTTCCTACCTGTAAGCATTGTTAATTTATTGTAAAATATTTTGACGATACTTTATCATAGGCCAGAATTACGGGGAACAATTCATGTTCAATAAATGACTGTAATGAATCAAATATACAAATATATTACAATATTACGCGAATACAAATATTATTAAATATTTGTATTCGAGTTTGATTCATAATTAAATACTTGTACTAAGAGAATAAAAAATGTCTACATGCCCAATATTTTTGGAGAATAATAAGATAATATGAGATTTATTCATATAATCTTAATTTTCATGATACTGATAATATATAATAAATACAAGATTTCAATTCTCTATGCCCATTTAATAAAAACTCAAAAAACTATATTTAAGTTAAGGGAAATAAATGTTAGAAACTATTATTTTTAATTTAAAAAAACAGAGCGATTTTACTTTTTATTTATAACTTCTAGATTAACTTTTCCTAGGAAATAATTACTTAAACTGCAAGTGTTTCTTGTAATTTCAAGATGGTATGCAAATCTATGCAAAATGCCCACTTTCAATCCAAAAAGTTTAGTTAGTGAGTCATGTTAGGGATACAGATTCTTAAAAAAGCTGAGTTAATTAGGAAACAGATCTCTTCTTTCCTTTACATTGACCGTGCATGATTTACAGGTACAAGTAAAATGCCTTAAGAAATTTGAATTGAGACTAATTAAGACTAAGATATTTACTGTGCAATGTATTGCATCGAAATAGAAAAAAAATCAGCAACTAGTTTAATTTACGCTGAAAACACTATACAATGTTACTTATCTCATTCCTCTCTAATAGTTTATTCACTCACATCTTTTAATATGTTGGAATATTTAAACTTCGCATATTTATATTAATCTAAATGATAACCTTGTTTTAATATTCATACAATGTTATAATCAATAACTTGGCTGTTTAATTGGTAAGTTTTTAGTCCATTTGTGTTTGGGAAAATATGATAATAATGTTATGATGTTAATTACTTACACAGAAAACAAGTAAGTTAATAAAAATATATAATTTTTAATATACAGGATTGGCAAACTATAAGTTTTGGCTTCATTACAGTATACATTTTTGGGTATTTTTGTTTAAATAAAGATATGCCTTTTGCATTAGTTACTTCTTTGCATATCATATTTCTGTTGCAAGATAAAATACTTCTTGCGTACAGTCAACCACATCTCCACTACTGAATGAAGCAGTATCGACAGTGCAAGAAAATATACTATTGGTAAAAATTTTCTACAAGACCCAGTGAAAATTCGTTTCTGTGAAAAGTATATGAAGAGGTTCAATGCTTACATGTTCTCTACACAAAACAATTCGCAATCTTCCAAATAACGGATAAAAGCAAATCTCGTCTTTCATCAACGGAAATGTCTAACCGTGTTTTTGAAACCAGAAGTCAGTCACAGTATGGTAATATGATGGAACCAATTGTTTTCTACGTAGTGATTATACTGTATTCCATTGTACTAATATATATATTTGTGCGTCCATTTTTCATATCATCTTTAAATTTTGTTAAACAGTTTTATCCACATTTCCTTACTTGCATCTATGCAACGGTGGCCTGGTGGTAAGATGTCAACTTCGTAATCAGAGAATTTTAGGTTCGAGACCAGAAGAACTGTCGTGTAAGTGGGTCTGGGGCACATTATATCAGTCTGAGCCAAACGTCTTCCCATTCATGTGGTGTGGAGAGGGGTTGTCAGTTCAGGTATAGTGCATGTCGTGTGTCAACGGTTCAAAATTATGAGGACCTTCTCAAAATAGCCATAGATTCATTTTGAAGGGTTGTTCATATAACTAAACTAAACTAACTTAAATATATCTGCTACCATTAAATGTAATTTATTTTATTATACGATACATGGAATTAAAATAAATCATCATTCTTATCATCACTAATCAATCATTTTTTTTCTGGGTACATTATAATTAGGAATGTAATTTCAATGCAAATATTTGTTGAAGAATAGAAAAAAAAAGTTTTCTTCGTTATTTTAAAAAACACAAAATGTGTCACTCTTTGAGGATGCGACAGATATTTGAAAATACACTTATTCATTCGCTTTGCCTTGAGCTTGGAGAATCTTCCACTTCTCTTTCCACTCGACTATAATTCCCAAAATCCATTTGGAGGATGAAGAGGAGAACATAAAGATAATCAAAAATACGCTAGACTTTTGTAAGATACAAAAAAGAGATATTTTTAAACCCATAAGTTTATTTTTATATTTAACCGAATTTTCAATGCTATATGTATTAAAATTAATCATAGGAAAAGTTTTAATTATAAACCACCTGTAAACTCATGAGAAATGAGGATTATCTGAAAGGCTTTAGAAAAGGATGAAATTACACGAAGTATTGCTTTGTAAAAGTAAAATCATATTGTTTAGAAATTGTGAGAATAGGTAAAAATAAAAGAAATTAAACATGTATCAAAAATAGCATGCTCAGTTTCTCACTATTCCTTATTGACTAAAATATCTGCTTTCTTCTCATCTGTTTATGTATGGGCCAAATATATTTTGTCTTTTCCGACAATAATCATTTTGAAAACTAAAACTCGACTCCAGGCATATAAATGCTAAGGGAAAAAACCATGAAGATGTTTTAATATAGTATTATAAAATTCGTCTTATTTTCATTGCAATAATGTGAAGTATTGTAATAATACATTAAAAAATATATGCTTTAATAAAAAATCTAAATAAAATGTGTCACAATTAAATTTATATGTAAATTTTTCGAATCCCAAGATGATATAAAGGACAATTTTGTAAGAACGGGAAAAATTTAAAATTGTTTTGCTGCAGTGTAACAAAATTTGCTATATTTTCTTTTGAATAACAAAAAACAATAATATTAAGTCACAAAAAAGTATCTTAAAAATTAGTTTAAATTGTCAAAAATATTGCTTCACTAATGACTTTTTATCTATAAATTCAAAATCGTTAGAATTTAAAAATGATGTAAAAATCATTTTCGCAAAATAGTATTTACGATAAACGATAAAGATATCGACTGATTTTTACAGAAAGTGTTTAGTAAATTCCGGATTTTGGAAATATATACAGGGATTTTTTCTTTTTTAGAAAATGTAGATTCAAAATTTTTATCTATATTCAAAGAAAACAATAAATTTTTATGAAAAATACTCACACAGACACTCTTCTTTATACATAAAAATTTATTTAATAAGTTGAAAGAAGAACTATTTGAATCTGAATTACAATGCATTTAAAAAAAATGTTTTGCAGTAACAAAATTTCAGCCCTATTTTATCTGAAAACTTTATTATATCAGACTTATCAAATTTGAATTATTTTGTTGCAAAACAATATTTAAAAAATGTTTCTTTGACAAATGGATTACTTTATTCGTTTTTCTGGATATAGATTTTCTGTTAAAAACTATTAGATAATTTTGTTTACTCTTGGATTTGACTCTGTTTATACGAAATAAATTCTCGACTAAATATGTGAAAATAGAAAAAAAAAGACGAAAATGAAACTTATTTAGTAATACTTTTCACAAACCTTAAAAGATATATAAATGGCGAACTTTTATTCTGAATTAGAATGAAAAACAATCGTTTGCTAAAAAAAAAGATAAATGCATTAAAAGATTTCGCCTTCAACTCTGACAATAAAGCAACTTTCTGAAAGAATAAAAACAACACTTGTTCAAAACAGGTTAGTTTGAATTCAAGAAAAGTATTTCATAAATCGCCACATTCTCTCTCCCATACTATCTTCAATGAAATTATGCGTAATCTGGGAATGAAAAAAAATATGTATTCCACATTCGGGCTCTGCTCTATATATCGCTAAAAATTTGTAAATATTTTGTATTTTTATCATATTTCTGCGTATACTTATATTTTTGTATTTCTGTTATATCTACGTTTGCAAAGTTGCCACTATCGTCAACTAGGTGAGATTTTTAGTCATCTTGGAAACAAAGATTTCGAACGTTCGAGAATTGAAGCTCTTGCACTAATATTTCAAAAAATTACATGATTTTCCTGATAACCGGTGGAATAATGATTACGTCTTACCTCGCCAAGGTTTGGTATAAATAGGACGTGTCATAGAGTAAATGGAAAGAGAGGAATTCAATGAGAGCATTTTCGTTTGTGATGAGATCTGTTATGCCTCATGCGATCAATGAGAACTTTGAAGTTTATTCTCCTATTAGTTAGTACTGAATCAAGCTGTGCTCAAATGCATAATTGTTATATTATAGCCTTGTAAAATCCTGAATTTTCTGAAACAAATATTTTAGACTTTTAAAGGACTCTTTCTACATCAGCTAACAATCATGTTTATCGAACAATAATAATATTCGAATATCTCCGGTGTATCTAGTTGTTATGAATTCGGTTCTTGTAAAATGTGAACCAGTTGTGGTTAGTGAATGAATAAATAATCCTTCAAAAGACTAAGATAGTTATTCCAGAAAAATTTCAACCATCAATTCCTTTAATACTTTAACTAATACCTTTAATTTCCTTTAACCTTTAACCAATCCTTCCCTAGCTGGTACTAACGCATAAAATCTGATTCATCTGAAACATTTACTCAGAAATATAATAATAATAATAATATATATTCAATTTCGAGGAGTCAATTTCTTGATGAAAGTCAGACCATTCACAGAAAAAATTCCTGGTTTGAATCACAGAAAAAATCCCTGAGGGTGACCCTTGAGAAAGTTCTCAGACCGGATTCTTTATTAATTTGATTCCTTGGTAGTAATTGTTTCAATTGTACTAATATTTATTCTAAAGTTTTTCATTTCATCTGTGTTTTAGTAGTAGCAGTATTAGCGCTCACTAAATACAATGTATATTTATTCTAAATGTTCAACAGATTTCCGTTGATAAAATTCTTATATTTCTTAGTTTCACAACACACACACACACACACACACATATATATATATACATCTTAAAGAAAAAAGTATGGATGGCGAATTTCTTATAAATATATTTTAGTGTGTGGAATTTATTCCTCTCATATATGAATTTTTCAGCAAAAATTAAAATGCAGATGCACTTATTCTTGTCTTAAGAAACTAAGTGAATGCTCGTAAAAATAATTCTTACTTAAAGAAAAATATGAGTGTATCAAGGATTTAAGGAATATGTTTGCTCTCTTGGGAGCCTAAATGGAGTAATTTGTTATTTCCTTTCCTTTATTTTATTCCTGTTATTTTCTTATACGTATTAATCTGGATTACAATTTTGCTTATTTTATTTAATAACATTAAAAGTACAAATTTTTTAAAAGGCATATAACATAGTTGATGAATTTGAAAAAGTTCTCATTGATCAAGAAGCCAAAGGTTTCAAGCTTGGTTAATTTCGGATGATTGACGATATAACAAAAGATTTACAGGTTATTTTTGAATAACTAATCATCTGACGCATAAGTCCGCAATGAAATACTGAAAAGAATTGTGATTAGTTTTCACAGCTTTGTCTGAAAGAATAGTTTTGAGGTTGTGATGTCAACTTAGCCCCTACTAATAACAAGATCAAGGCGATTAATAATTAAATATAATTTATGAGAATTACTTTGGCTTAGTTAGAGAGTCACGGCGGTCTGGTGGTAAGGTCTCGCATTTCAAACCCGATGGTTTCAAGTTCGAGATCAAATTTTACAGAACTATCGTGTAAGTGGGTCTGGTGCACAGTTGGTCAGCTGTGACCAATTGTCCTCCAGCTGGAGTGGCTTAGAAGTTTGTAAAGAATGGAGATGCAATCTCAAGTGTCACCGTCGTTGTCTAACTGCGGTTCAAAATTACGAGGGGCATCTAAAATAACCCTAATGCTCTTTTAAAACGAGATGTTAATGTAATTAGACTTCCGTCAATCAGGGGAATAATTCTTAGTTAGACATCATCCAATGCTTCATGGAGGAATATCCAGTCGGTGACATAATGATTGCTAATTATTTCAGAATAAGTATTTTAATCCTATAAGACACATTCTTTTCATTTATTTCTGTTCACTCTTGAAAATAAAAGGTGTCCCAAGATTAATGCAATAATTGAATTTACCCCCATTTGTTTAGTAAATTGTTGGAAATCCTGTTTGACAGCTGATAGTAGAGGGTTAGTAAAAATGGATCGATGGAACAGCATATTTTCATTATTGAACATTATTTCAAAAATAATGAAGTTCTGGAGGCTAGAATTTGAAAATTTGAGAATAGGACTCCTAGATCATGTGATTTAACACTACTTTATTTTTCACGAGTTATATTTAATCAAAGGTCTATACCAAGAAATCAACAAGAACACGTTCATTGATGGAGGAAATTTAGTCACATTTCTGCACAATGGCCATGGAAAATTTAGACGAAAGAGTACGGGTGTACGGGCAAAAATGCGGAGTTCGTTTGCCTTTTGTGTTATCCCATACATAATCCTATTCTGTATATTCTGCTATTCAGTAAAAATATGAGTTTAAAAGAAAAAACATCTGTATTTACCATTTTTATTAATTCTAAATCAACTTTCAAATGGATTTTTTAATGAGTTGCTAAAACTTTACTACATGAATAGAGGTAAATTCAAATCTTGCCTTAATTTTGGGACACTCTTTTAATTTAAAAATAATTCAAAAATATTATTCCATATGCATTTTATTAAATTTCTATTTTGTGAAAATAGTTTTTTGATTGTAGTCTGCAAAGCATTGACGGTTTATTTATACCTATGTGGGAAACTAAAATTCAATACACAACACAAAATCAGTCAGATAGATAAATTTGTATCATGCCATGCTTTTTTCCGACTAAGAAATACGTCAATTTTTGAAAGCTATCTAGGCATAACCATTCTCAAAAACATTTGGATTAAGAAAATATTTTATTTTTCCAAAAGCTAATATTTATATTACAAGTACATAAATATATACATAGCTTACACTTTTAAATTGTAAACTAATACCTTTAATTCACATTATATCAGTATAAATACTTCCGAAAATTAATATGTGTATATATTGAAGCATAAATTAAGACTACCTGGATCAATCGCTAGAGCGTATCATTTCTGATTGGTTAGTACATAATCTGAATCTGATATACTTTGTTTTACCCAAGTATGGGGAATTTTATTTAAAAGGATATCTATTGCTTATCTAAGATCTGGAATGTTCTAGATATTTCTTAAATATTGAAATTAGATTACTCTCGAACATTCTATATATGTATAAAATATTAGCCCCATCAGTGATGGTAAATTTTCAGTCTTGTGGTTTTGCGAGTTGCTTCTTTTGTCTAATAAATCTAATTGTTTATATAAACTAACTGCTCAGTACTTTACGTCTTAGCGACAATATACTATACATTGGTAAAAGGAATGTTATATCATATTTGCTTCTGTTTAGTTTCAATTACTTAAAATAATTTTTAAAAACTATATATATATATATATATATATATATCCAGTTATATTTCATTTTAAAAATATACCTTAGTTACAAAAAAAAAGAATCTTTTTCAATAAAACACTTTTAGCCGTACATATATTAAAAATATAAATAATTCAAATAAAATCTACTATCGCAAATTTCAAGTTATCATGTGAGAACATTATTTTTAAGTTATTATTTGTACTAATTAATTCGTCAATACCCAATTTAAACCGGTTTGAAACAATTACTTCTTTATCGTTCTCTAAGCCCCTCTCCTCTCTCTCTCTATATATATGTGTGTGTGTTATTTCCATATGATAAAGAATGAATAAAGTAATAGTTCTGTATTGGGGGAAAAGAAAATACTTTTATCAAAAATGTTATTAAACTCGAGTAAAGTTTTTTTTAAACATATTATAAAAATAAAAAAGTGATATCGAAAAATTGATACTGAAAATTTAAGATAAACTAATTACATAACATTCGAAAAGAGGCTTTCTTATTTTCCTTTCAGCAAGCAGCACAAATATTTTCCTATTCCTATTCGATAGCAGATATTCTGCAACAAAATAAATTCACAAAAAAAAAAAAAACAGTGTCAAGCTATATCCAGAGGGAAGGCTACTTACCTTTCGATTCCACGTCGTCAGAATATGTTTTAAACTCGTCTAGAGGAAAAACATTCTATACATGTTTGCGAAAACCGGAAATATGCATATTGGTGGTCGGCATTAAGAAACATTACGTCCAACAATAAATTGAAATTCATCCGAAAATGCTTTCCCTTCTATACATTTTCCATACTAATAGATGCATGATTTTACAATGGAATTTTCTGAAATATTTTCCGTTTGGTCAGGTATCATGAAACCACATGGGAATCTAAACCATTATGATGCGTGTATAGTAAAATTGCAACTTTTACATTAATAAGTTGATTTATTTTTCGATATTAGATATCATAAGAGCTCCATTTTTCAATTGATCCATCCTGTTAGGGAGGTCCATTCAAACAATGAATAGAATAGACTTAAAACTATTTAAATAATGTTGTTCAAACTTATATATCAATTTAAAAGTTAAAATTATTTTGATAAAGTAACCTTCAGTGCCAAATAATGCTAATGGTATTAATTTTTAAAATGTTATTGAAATTGAATGTAACTAAAATTCCTGACGATTTACCACTTTACTGTTTCGTCAGAATGCCATACGTGCATCTAACTATCGGATTTTGATAGTCGTAAGCAAAATATAAACCATTCACAACGACAGTAATTTTGTGATAATAGTGAAAGTTTTTCGAATATATAAATAAGTAAAATATACAATAGATTTCCATTTTAATAAAAAAAAAAGAAAGTGTTCTCAAAATAGAAAGTGTCATCTTATTAGACAGTAAAGAAAATAAAACAAGTGTTTAAAAGATGCAAGTCAAAAGCGACTAATTATATGATATATTCTAAAAATAACTAAATATTTAATTTGGCCTTTTTATTGTAGAAATTCACTTAACAATAAAACTTATGTATGTTTATCATTTACGAATAGCTTTTATTAAAATAAATGTTTGGCAAAACTTTTCAGCTATGCATTTCTGATTGATGTTCGGAAGAGATTGTTAAATAACCGATTTGAGTACATTATACAAAAAAAAGATAATATTTTAAAATTAAGTAAAACAGTTAAAACACTTTCTGTGATCACCATTCGCATCTGATGTTGTTGTGTGTCTATTTTAAGCCAAGTGTTTTCTCCTTAGCTTCTGAAGGTTAAGATCCCTGAACGCACGAAGTCAGAAGTCTTACCTCTAGTTTATATGAAGATGACATTCACTTGCACAGCCCCTTTTTACAGGAGGGGAGGGACTCATTCATACATTACATAGATAGAATACAGAGCAAAGAACAGCCGTGCCCGAATCAGGACTCGAATCTGAGACACCCAGATCACGGATAAGCACGCTAACACCTAGCCCAGGACGTCTAACGCTTTGAATATTTATCCGCCAAGTGCTAGATCCAACTGGAAATTTGAATTAGAAATTTAAATAAAAAATATTTTAGGATTTCAAAAACTCATACAGTAGTCAATTTGCTATGAAGGAAAAACTGTAACTATAGCTCTCTTTAAACTTTTAATTCTCATACATGCATTTAAGACTTAAATATGTTTTTTTAATATCAAAATGTGATTTTAACAAAGGAAAAAGGTTTTTAATTCACTAATAAACGAAACCGAAATGCCTTTGAAAAAAGCTGAGGCTTTTTAAAGACATTTAAATGTGAAAAGCTTTTTTTATATATATACAAAATCTCCTATATATAAAAACTGAAAGAATACTATTTTTATTAAATTATAA
>JAPMOQ010034707.1:115170-126245 GCA_026543055.1 Argiope trifasciata
GTACAAAAAATACACATAAAGAAGCCTTTTTTTTACAAAATAATGTAGGTTGAAAATGAAAGACAAGAAGTGCTGAGGAAATGAAGAGAAAGTTCTTAATTTAAATAATAGTTCAATAAGTGCACAAATGTGCCAGAACCAACATTGATACAGGCATAGAGTGCCTAGCAAGTAATTACTCTTTCGAAGATATCAGGTGCTCCATGGACAATTGCAGAGCAGCTGAAAGTTTTGCAATGAGTTTTTTATTTTATTTAAGTCATTGGAAGTCTTTTAGACACTTCATTTTCCCTTCTCGCTTTCGCTTACTTACACTTACCTCTTTCACCTACACTTTTCATTTTCGACTCCATATTGTTATACAATAATTGTTTTTTACATGTATTATACATATTTGTATGTATAATAGATATATTTATACACTTTTTATAGATATATTTATATACTGTGGCTGCGGTGGCCCTGTGATAAGGTCTCTACCATGTAAGGGAGTCTCTTACAAGTTAAATCAGTCAGGCCAAACGTCCTCCCGCTGGTGTGGTGGGGAGAGGGGAATGCCAGCTCAGGTGTTGTACTTGTCGTCTGACCGTGGTTCAAATATACTAGGTCCGTCCCAAAATAGCCCTAGTGTTACTTTATAACGAGACGTTAAAATAACTAAAATTATAATACACACACACACACACACACACACACACATACATGTACTTAATTATATGTATTAAAAGTACCCTTAATATTTGGCTCATAAATTCATGGAAAACTCTCATATATGTATATAAAATCTAGGAGGAGCTTGTCAATAGCCTATCTAGCAGGGGTGGAAATGGTAGTAGTGGTTTGAAAGCTTCATTCCTCTATATATTTTTTAAAATTGAAAATAGAAAAAAAAAATAGCTATTTATTATTATGAACAAATTTTGCATTTGAAGTATTTCGATAGTTGCAAAATCTTAGAAGTTGTGGCTAAAAAAATGATTTAAAGTTCTAATATTGACTATTTCTAGCATCAACAATTTATTTGGTATGATAGTAATTTAGACATACCTTTGCCCTTCTGCTTGCCGAGAGAAATTCTTTTCTTGACCCTACAGTGACTCAAAATTTATAGAAATCAATTTAATTTTCTAGGATTTTTAATGCTCATTTAAGGAAATCCATTAAACTAATTAAGTGTAGTAATTATGAGAAATATTGTTTTAAAAAAGGATCGAAAAAAATTTCATTCCGTATTCTTCATTTTTTTAATGGAGTATAAAATATATATATCGTAAATTATGTAATAGTATAATGGTTATATATATCTATATAAAAACAAATAAATGTTTGTCAGAATGTCTCTTATGCCTTCCTAAACCATTCATCCGATCGCGATGAAACTTTATCCGATTTTTGTTTATACCTACAGGATGGTTATTGGAATAGTAAAATCATCGAAAATTAGAAAAAAAAATATTTCAATCTCAACCGCATCTATTTATCAAGAATTAACCTCAAAATATTTCGCCTAGGAGACTATAGATTCAGTAGAAATGCTAAATCCAAGTTAAAAGTTACTATTTGGCAGTTCTAGTACGCAAATGTCATGCAAGTCATTTTCTGAGGTAACAACTTTATTGTAGATAATACGAGAAACTTTTGGGGGTTTTTAACACTGGGGATTTGAAATTTGAATTAAATTGCAGCATTTTTCGCAGTAACTACCAACAATATTGTAGTTCAAATAATTTTGCACTATTTTGATATTTAAAAATTATCTTTTCAGCTGTATTAATGATTTTGTGATGTAGACATATTTTCTATGTTTAATCAATTTTCAAAGAACATATTTTAACCACATCTTCTAACATTAAATTTGGAAGCTCTGAACTAATATTAAACGAATCACAAGATACAATAAATAGTTTCTTTCATTACCTTTCTGAGCGAATACCACTCTAAAAGAATACACAAATCTAATATATAAAAAGGAATATTTGTTTGTTCGTATTTTATATACTATTTTTCATGCTATTTTGATAAAATATTGTTGAATTGATTGATTGCAATTAATATTAGTTTTTTCGAAGGCAGTAATGGGCAATGTACCAAAGTATATATATGTGTGTGTGTAGGAACCGGGGCTTGAAAGTTTGAGTATGAAAAGTTTCAATAAAAGTTTAATTTAATAAATAAATGACTATTCTATCATTTCTTATGCTTATTCGTTCTTTGTTTTTCCCCCTTCGATTAATAAAAAAATATGAACTTAAAATCTAATTATAACGTAAAGTTTATCTTAATACTTTTTTGGGTATATTAAAAAACTTAATTTACAAAAGTTAAGCAAAGTTTTTAATTATTGATAATAAATTTGGCAACTTAGAGGGGAAAAAACAACATTGCAAAGTTGTAATGCGTTTTTATTAAAAAAAAGACATTCAACATGCAAATAGTGGAGATATATCAGATAAAAATAATGTGTCATGCATTTTCTTTTAAAAGATTTAAAGACTAAATACTGTATATAACATAACATCCAGTTATGTGGTTTGTTTATATGGTAATTCAAGCTAAGCAATAGGTGCTAGGTATTGCCTAAGCTAAATAAGCGATTTTAGTAATATCATCTGATTTTACCGGATAGAGAAAACTCTTTTAGCAAAGTAATCACAATTCTGCCACTTTCAAAAAATTATAATTATTAAAAGGCAAAAGTTAAGGGTTAAGGTTAAAGGTTACTTTTACAAAAGTTCTGTGAATGATTTTGCAATTGAACATAAAGTAATTTACTGCTCAAAAATCTGAATAAAACTGCGATTTGAATGGACTGTAGAAAGAAATAGAAATTATATTTATAAACTGAACTTTTAACAAATCCACATGATAGTTATAAGTAACTTCGAAGTTTGGTGATTTCCCATTTCTAATAAAAGAAATATTGATAAATGCAATTTTTGGTTTTTAAAACACACACACACTCTTTATTTGAACATTATAGCTAATTTCTATACTATCTGCCAAAATATGAAGTAATTTTTTTGTCAGGAATTGAAATTTAATACTAGAGATAATTTGTTCCCGATTTTTGGGGGTAATATGGATTAAGTCTGCGTGTTATACATTAGTCTTTTATAAATAATATTTAGTTTGAAACAATTATTTAAAAGATTAAAAATATTTGAAAAAATTACCAATAAATTGTATGAAAGATTTTTGATAGATTTGGTTTAAAAGAATAAAGATATTTCATTTTGAAATGTTGTCTGCTTCAATCTTTTCTAAGTTTTTTTTTTATGGCGCATAAAATGTTTAATGTCCACTATTTTTCAATTGATTATTTAATAGTGCAAACATGTAAAAATGCATGCATTTCGTGATTTATCAATAACATGGAACATAGATTCTAAGAGTCAAAATAAGAATACTTATCTTAGAAAAGTTAAAATGGTCGAACTTTGTCTTTGCTGTTTATTTTTAAGTTCCAGATTTTTGAAAACTGTATTTCCTACATTCCTTTATTTAAGAAACCTATTTAATGTTTTTCAAAAGCTTATTTAAGATAAAAAATTGGTATTTTCAAGTGACTTTATAAATATTTAATTAATCAAAACAAAGATTTCTTCGCTGCCGAAAATCACTTTTTTATCATCCATAATTAGACAATAAACTAATAAGCACTTCTTGCAAAAAACTGGACTTTCTATTTAAGGAAAAATTTAAAAGAATTAATCACTTTTAAGTGAATGAAAATACATAAAATTAGATTCCCTGGTCTTATAGGGTCTAGCTTTAATAATTTGATATAATGGCTGTATTTTGCTGTTTACGTTAAATTAAATCCCAAAATATATTAATCGCAATTTCTGGCGATATTTCCTTTATAATAAAAATGAAACGTTAATAATTATTCCAAAAACTTTTATTTAAATGTATGTATTTCTATATTTTACCTACATGCAGATAACTAAAATAAAAATTTCAGAAATTCGACTCTTTCCCTTTCAAATCAAGCAAAACAGCTGACAAAAAGGAGTATTAAATTTTATTAGAGTAGCTTCACATCAGCTTTAAATTTAGATTAAGATGAATATGCTTTGAATATTTAATCTCTTCTTTATATCTATATTTATAAATTAGCTTTTAATATTAATTATTTGGCAATATCATTCGAAGATCCCTTTCATCACTTTATATGGGAAACATAAGAAAGTTAAAGCAAGCATTTTTCTAACAAATAAGTTTATGGAGTTTTTAGTTTTAAAAAATGGATTTTTTAAATGAATTTTTATCTTCCGGATTCACATAATTCACATTAAGAAAATAATTTTTCGATTGTTTATTTTTGTTCCCGAGTCAGTAATTTTTTCTGTTTATTTAAATGTAATGCACAATCTAGAATAAAGAAAATTTTCTGTACATTTAAACGCAATGTATAAACTAGAATGAACAATACAATCTTCTGCGTAATCGAGAATAAACAATACTTTTATCTGTTTATTTAAACGTAATACACATTGTGGAATTAACAATGAATTTTTTCTGTTTATTTAAATATAATGCATAATCTGGAATTAAAAAGAAATTTTTGGTTTATTTAAATGTAATGCATAATCTAAAATGATAAACATTTTTTTTTGATTATTTATAGGCAATGCACAATCTAGAATAAACAATACATGTTTTGATTATTTAGATGTAATGCATAATCTAAGAAATTCTCCTTATTTTTACTTAATAATGCTTGTGTAATAATAAGCGATGTAATTTTCATAAATAATTAATTACATTTCTTTTCACATAAAAAAATATATGCCTCCTTTAATTTAACTTCTGATTATGAAAATATATTGAAATAATACGTTCTAAATTTATCATAATTATAACTGGAGCTATTTTTAGAACTGTAACCAGACAAGTTTTCCACCTTCCCACCAAACAGCCACGTGAGGCCGCGGTGGCCTGGTGATAAGACCATGGCTTCGAAACCGGACAGTTACAAGTTTGAGATCCAATTCCACCGAAGAACCACCGTGTAAGAAGGTCTGGTGCACGTCAAATCCTTCTGGGCCAAACATCCTCCCGCTGGTGTGGTATGGAAGTTTCGAGAGAGGGTACCAGCTCAGCTGTCATCCTCATTATCTGACAGCAGTTCAGAATTACGGGTTCGTCCCAAAATAGCCCTAGAGTCGCTTCAAAACGGGACGTTAATATAACTAAACTAAAAAAAAAACTAAACCATGCAGCCGCTCGATAAAACTTCAGTCTGTGCTCTGGAGTAGTAGATTAAGCATGGTATTTATCTACGAGAATTGTACTTTTCCTTAAATGTTCGACCTATTACTGTTTTTCGTGTATTATGTCCTTATATGTTTCATTAAAAAGATTTAAAGCATTTAAGCATCTTTCCTTAAGAGTTTTTTTTTCCGCAGCAGGAATAGTTTTGGTGCCAAAGGGTTACTGGTTTTGTTTAAGGTTATAAAAATGGCTTCCCAGCGCGTGGCCGAAATGATTTCCCCATTGAAAACATCCATTTTAGACTCTAAAGCATGGGCCCGTTTTCCTTTTCAGGTTATTATTGCAAATTCATCTTGTACTTTCCGTAATTCAATCCTGAATTTTCTGCAATTTCCGTCCTGGTGGTGAAGAATATAAGCCTTCTTTCTGAAGCTGTTTTGTTGGTAATAAATCTTCAAGTAAAGAATGTAAGTAACTTTTAATTTTATTAATATATTTTATAGCTTATGACCGACAACCCTGACATATACTGAAGTGCTGAATGAGTGCTGAAGAATCAGCTTAAGTATTATTGATGCACTATTTAATTTGTATTCATAAACATTTATTTAAAAAAACTGTTTCTATTCAAGTAGCGTTTTCTTTTATTATTATGAAATTCTGTACCATATAGACGTCAATCTTGACGTATATAAAATTATGAACATTTGTTGTTGCAGAATTAGTATAAATAGTATTGATGCTTTACGTAATTTTGTATTTATAAGCATTTATAAAAGAAAAAAGACCCAGTGTTTTCACTAATATTTCTGCACGTAAATGGCAGGTGAAATTATTCCTGTTTTATGCCTAATTTTCTTCATTTTTTTCTCGAGTAAAGGAATTTTTTAATACAGAAAATTCAAAAGTGTTCATCGGAAATGAAAAGGAATCTTTTCACTTGAGAATTGAATATATGAGGCATATTAAATTGTAAATAATTTATATTCAGGAAGTGCTGCTGAGTTTTTTTTATATAATAAGTATTTTTGCTTGTATATGTGATTCTTCCGATGGATTTCTAACGTTTTGAAAAGAAGTATTTTATGTCTTCGTAATTGAAAAATATTCTACAGCCGTATTTTATTGCTTAACTACAGCGTTTTAAATATTTCCATTTCTTTATGATATTATCACATCTGTAATTTTGGTGCAAAGAATTATGAAATTTAATTGAATAAAGGGAACTTTCATCACTTTCTAATGAAAAAATTGAGAATGAATTCTTATTTTATTTCAGTAAGTTAGAAATTATAACTATCTTATTGATATTGAGTGAACGCTTGTATTTAAATTTTGTCTTGTCAACTAGTGAGTGCATATACCTTGATTTTATAAAGTGCTTGGCATCATTTCCTTCTTGTAATTGATTTGCAATATAAAATGAAAATGGGGTTAATTGTAAATACATTTTTATATTAAGAGTAAATATAAGCATTTTTGCTTATCAAAAAAACTTTGCAATTGACTACACCGTAATCTATACTTATAATAAAGCTCAATGAGTGTGTATGTGTGTGTTGGCGCTCTACAGGTCAGACGGTTGGACCTACAACTACCAAATTTGGTACATGTATACCTTGGAGGTTCGGAATGTGCACCTCGGAGCCCTTTTTTCGAATTTTTAATTAGAATTAGAATTAATTAAAATCTAAGCGAAATTTTGACGTTTTCCCGCTAAAACTTCCGAAAATATTATCGCACAAACATGATTTTAACATCAATTTAAAGATAAAAAAATTAGCTTTCAGATGATATCAGAATTTTAATGTATAACTTAAGCCTCGATTATTAACGAATCTTTAAAGAAATATTTTAACCATGCTTTTTTGAGGACGTGACTGGATAAAATAAAAGAAAACAATGACGGAAGTTCAAATAATAATAAAAAAAAAAACTATCATCGTAAATCAAGTGTAAAGAAATAATACTTTCAGCACGTGATTGGATAAAATAAAAGAAACATAAAATGTGATATTTTCTAAAAAAATAAATGCAAGGCAAATGTTTCTATAATCGTTTGCAATATCTAAATCATTTATTCAACAAATCTTCTTTATTTATGGTAAACCTGATCGATTTTAGACAGGATATGCATTGGAATTCCGACTTAATGGCATATTTCTATAATCGTTTGCGATATCTGTATCATTAATTCAATAATTATTTTCCATTATAAAATGTGATAGTTTCTAAAAAAATAAATGCAAAGCTAAGGTTTCTAGAATCGTTTGTAACATCTATATCATTTATTCAATTTTTTTTCTTCCTTTTTCGCTTTCTTTAAAAAAAAAAAACATTTAATATTGAAGCATCACGGAAAATTTTTTTTTTAATTTCAGGCCAATCAATGCCCGGAATTGCTTCAAGGCTAATGTATATGTGATTTAATTAAAAATTATAGAACGCATTATTCATGGCGAACCAGCTGGTCGCCAAAGGCGGCTAGTGTATAATAATTTAAAGACATTTGGTGCCTCAAGATAAGAAGTCATTTATACTACCTATCAGGTTTCAGTTTGATTCCTTTAGACCATGAGCTTCCTCGCTCAAAGCGCAATTGATGATATAAAGGCATATGGGAATGACAAGTAATATGACATTGAATAAAAAGGACAAGCAATATGGCATTGAATAAAAATGACAAACAATATGGCATTGAATAAAAATGATAAGCAATGTGGCATTTTAAAACATTATATGATGCACTTATGGTCATGATTAGTGAGTTTTAAGTTTTGTTATGAGAGTTTAAGGTTTTTAGTTAGTTTAGTGACTTGAAAAATTCATCTTGCTTTTATACAAAAGAAGGAAGAGATGAAAAATCCTGCATTATAAGCCAAAAGACCAATTAAAGGCAATGTGGATGATCCTGATTCCCGAAGAGAGAAGAGCAAGCTGCTACACTCCTGTTGACTGCAGGCAAGGTATATTTTTGTTATCCCAAGAAGTTATGAAACAAAAGTGAAAAGTGTCGTCTTGACACAAGACAATTTTTCTTGGAATGAAAGACATTCTGGGAATGAAACGAAAGTGAATCGTGTCGCCCTGGCAAAAGGTGTAATTTTTCTCCTGAGAAAAAAAAATCTCATCCCGAGAATATTTACGTTATTGATAGGATTTGGTTTGCTATCCTGAGAAAAAAGAAATTTGTTCTCATCCCGAGAATATTTGTTATTGATTGAATTTCGTTTCTCATCCTGTGAAAAAGAAATTTGTTCTCATACCGAGAATATTTATGTTATTATGAATTTCGTTTCTCATTTGAAAATATTTATGTGACATGATGAAATTTCGTTTCTCATTCAGTGGGAAAAAATTTGTTTCCATCTGGAAATGTTATTATCGTGATCCTGAGCCCGTTTATTCTAAAATTCATGATAGCAATCCTGCTGTACTGTTATGATCCTGCTTTGATTTCAAAGGTAGCAGTCAAGTTCTTAAAACGTCATCTACCATAAATCGTTGAAATGACGAAGGTAAGCATCCAACTAAAGAACAACGTAATCTACTAAATAACTTACTATAAGAGTTCAAGAGTTACATCAAAGTAGGGGAAAACCTTTTAGTGAACATCGTATTAAGGCTAGATATAGTCCACCGGTTGCAGAACAGCCTTATCGAATGAATCCTGTAAAAAAAGGAATTGCTAAAAAATAATCGCTCATTTTCTTGACTGAGGGCATAATTGAAGATGGTGAATACTCGTATACCAGCTTCGTACGTTGTTGTATTTGTTCCTAAGCCTGATGGTAGCTTGAGACTTTGTATCGACTTTCACAAACTTAACACCAATACTGTTGCAGGCTGTTTGCTCGTTTGACTGCAGGTGTTAAAGATCACGTCGAGCAAAAGCAAGACAACAGTAAAGCTTATTATGATAGTCGAATACAAGTTTTCTACAAGCCAGGTGATTTAGTATGGATGGTCACCTTACAAGAGACAAAATAAGAAATGTCGTAAATTTATGCCCAAGCAAGAAGGAACTTATTTAGTGGTCAGTAAACGTTCACCCTCTACATATAGCAATGCTGACCCAGCAAAGCCATATGAAGTCTTTGGGACTTTCCACAGCTCAGCCATACGAGCTTATGAGCTGCCAGTTGCTAGAGGCAGTGGAAATCCGGAGACGTGGCATACCAAAAGAATTTCATGCTGATTCTTCGCCGAGAAGTCGCATGAATCAGAGGGGGAGTTTGTAACCTAAAAACTTTTCCAGCTTGTCACTTAAAGGCCGCTAGAGAAAACTTCAGTCTGTGTTTTGGAGTCATGGATTAAACATGATGCTTACCTCCAATAACTGTACTTTTCCTTAAATGTTTGTATTAATTGTTTGTCCTATTATAATTTTTCATGTGTTATGTCCTTAAATGTCTGATTAAAAAGATTTAAATCATTCAAACTTCTTTTCTTAAATTTTTTTCCCTAGCAGGAATAGTTTTGGCGCCCAACGGTAACCAGTTTTGTTTGCGGTTATGGAACTATATTTTCAAATCGTGAATTACTTCAATTCATCACCTTTTCTATGTTATGAGTTAAAAGAAGAAATATGTTCGGCAAATAAATGGTTTTCTGATTTTTTTTAAACTAAGTTTTTCACCCACAACCACCGGATAATTTACTTTACGACAAGCTATTTTTTATTGAATGGCATTTAAAACATTGTCTCGAACCATTTCGGACGTTCTGAGTGATATATCTTTAAAAAAAAGTATTCAAAGTTTACAATGGCAAACATTTTTTTTAATATTTTGTCATTCAAGCACAGAAACACTTTCTGTAATTCATAGGAAGTTATTAAAAAGTAAAAGATAAAAAAAAGTATATTAGCTTAACTTTTCATAAGATTAGATTTCCAACTAAAAAAAAACCATTTTTACTTAATTACGTGTTTTAATCAGTTTGAAATTCGAATTCGATTCTTGGATACAATTACTACATGCCAGAAATTAATCACCAAAACACTTCCCAAACATAATGTGATAGAATCAGTAAAAATGTTAAATTCCTGCCAAATGTTAATATTTTGTAATTATTGTACACCAATGACGCGTAAGACGTTCGATGGGATTATAAATGTATTAGAGAGTATGTGAGAATTTGGGGAGATTCCCACCTCTTCTGAAAGCGATTATATTATGAATTAATATTAAACTATGACTATTAAAAGGAAATGGTGTACCAAATTTTTTAAAAGAAACGTTATAAATCTAATCTGTTGATCAATCTATGGTAGTCTTATTGAGCAATGTAAATATCATGAGCCAAAATTCCATGTTTGAAACCGAAATAATAATAATTTAATTTAATCCCTATTTATGTAAAATAATTCTAAATATTATAAGAAATCAAATATATCGATGCACATTAAAATCTTTTCGAATGAAAAATATCAGGAAATTACCTTATTTTGATAATATGATTAAATAAATACTGTTTTTTTTTTTGGAAATATTTGATACATGGTATTTTATTAAAATAGTGTAATATATCATTTTATTCAATCCATTTTCTGAATAAAACAAATAAAATTTTTTCTTTAATATATCACTATTTTCTAAATTATTATACCTCAGATATATACTAAAGCACAAATGCTATACGAGTAAATATAGAATGTAATTATTCAAATGAATATTTAAAGTGAAAAGTTATTTTCAGCATATTATTATACAGTATTTTCAAACAAATGCAATGCTTCATGAAGTATTAAGCTTTCTCTAAGAAGTTTATTTCTGAAGTAAAGGTATCTTTGAATGCAGTTTTTTATAATTTCATTACATATAACTATATATATATATATATCTATATATATATAT
>JAPMOQ010034710.1:0-32016 GCA_026543055.1 Argiope trifasciata
TCAATGAAAAGGAAGATAATCAAAATGCATACTCAACATTGAATTGCTAATCAGAAACGACATTTATGTATAAGCATCACAACACTCGTAAATGTATTCTAATTTGGCCTCAATCAAAAGAAAGGAAGATAATCAAAATGCATACTCAACATAAAATTGCTAAAAATAAACACTATTCCTGTATATGCATTGCAACATTCAGAATTGTATTATGACTTCCTCTATCAGTAAAAATACACTGAGAAAAATAAAACACTAATATATAATATCCTCCTTCGAATAGTCAAATCCTGGTCACCGAACACATTTGGACGATCATACCTTCGAAGGATCTTTTAATACACTGATGGAAAAAAATCCCAACACTAGGAAGGAGCTGTTCTAGATAAACGAAATTTGGTAGGCGTGTTTATACATCTGAAAGCCAGACGCCCTGCACAGTGCATTCCATTGACTCCAAACCACTGCCGTTTGCGACGTGAGTGGTGTCAAGCTAGAGCTTATTGGAGGACGGAGTGGAAATCTGTTGTGTTTTCTGATGAAAGCCGGTTCTGAACAGGTAGCAGTGATAGCCGTTTATTGGTTAGAAGGAGGCCAGGTGAACGCCTGCTAGTGACCTGTCTGCGGTCTAGACACACAGGACTTACTCCTGGAGTTATGGTTTGGGGAGCAATTTCGTATGACAGCAGGAGCACTCTCATGGTTATCCCACTCACCCCGACTGCAAATATGTACGTCAGTCTGGTGATACAACCTGTTGTGCTGCCATTCATGAACAGCATTCAAGGGGGTGTGTTTCAACAGGATAACGCTCGCCCTCATACCGCTGTAGTAACCCAACATGCTCTACAGAGTGTCGACATGTTGCCTTGGCCTGCTAGATCACCAGATCTTTCTCCAATCGAGCACGTATGGGACATCATTGGACGACAACTCCAGCGTCATCCACAACCAGCATTAACCGTCCCTGTATTGACCGCCCAAGTGCAGCAGGCATGGAATTCCATCCCACAAACTGATATCCGACACCTGTACGACACAATGCATGCACGTTTGCATTCTTGCATTTAAATTTCTGGCGGTTACACCGGTTACTTATGTACCAACATTTTACATTTGAAATGACTCTTCTCGCCAATGGCTCTATCTGTGATCTTGAAACTTTAATCAATTAAATATGTTACCTAGACAAATGTATTCCTAAAATTTCATTACTGTATAATAATTTTTTCTTGGTGTTAGGATTTTTTTTCCATCAGTGTATATACGCTATCTACCAATAAGTATTTGGGCACTCATACAAATAAGGAAATATCCTGTCCTGATACATGTCTTAGATTGTCCTATTATAGGGAATATCTTTGGTATTAATCCCAGTACAAGATGCCATGAAATTCAAAGCTATCTGACTTCAGGAAAAGTGAAATTTTCTATTATCATAGAATAGCTTAAGAGACATACTTAATGAGTTAAATATTTCCAAATTTACAGTGAGTATTGCGATTGAGGAATTGAAAGTGATTGTCTGAATGTGCTTCTACTCACAGACCCACGAAATTATGATACAGAGATTGACGAGTTCTGTCCAAAGAAATTCAGAAAAACTACACCAAACTGATGACCTAAATACTCCAGAAATTTCATCAAGAATACGGGAATGCTATTTAGATAATTACTGGTCTTCAAGGAGGTGGTACAAGTATTCTCACTAATGCTTTTACACTGATATTGTTTAAACAAATGTGTATTCTTGTAAGGAGAACTCCAAAGAAGGTTATGAAAAAATAAAAATTCTGTCTGAGTTATGAAAAAGCACAAGTAATAACACTGACTTTCTGTTATGACCATAGGATGAACTGACTGGAATGGCCTGCTAAGAGTCCAGACTTCAATCCCACAAAAAAACATCTCTTTGACATTCTAATCTTCGAATCAAGGTACAAACAGTGTACCTAAATTTGTGTGGTGTGTAGACAAAAGTGTTGTTTGTATGACAAAACATACTTTTTTCACATCGTGGTCAAAGTGTGTTTCCACTTCAAACATATTTTATCTCATGGATTTAAAGGATTCACCCTCATTTTAAATGGTTTCCTATTTTACACTGATATTGTTTACACAGATGTAGTATCTTATGAAAGAAATTCCAAATAAGATTATGAAAAAATAAAAATTATGTCTGAGTTATAAAAAATCATAAAGAAGAATATTCTATTTCTGTTTTGACAGTAGGATGAACTGACTTGAATGGTTTGCCCAGATTCCAGACTTCAATTCCATTAAAAGCACCTCTGAGACATTCTAATCTTCGAATTAAAGTATATACAAATTTGTCGTTTGAATGACAAAACGCATTTTGTTCTCATTGTGGTCAAAGTGTATTTACATATAAACATCATGACAAAATTTAAACCTAGATAATGGAAATTGCATTACATGTTATAGAGATAGATAGAATAATAATTTAAATGATATAAATCGATAACGGTATTTAAATGTACATTTCTTATCAAAATTAATTAATAAAATTATCAGAAAACTTGTTACTAATCTTACTAGAAACGACTCACACAATCTTCTTCACTTGCTGGAAAATCAATTACCGAATAAATCTTTTATTTAACTAAATATATTTTTAAAAAATAACTGACGAGCGAAGATTAACAAGAAAATAAAATACAAGACCTAAACGAGTTTTGATAAAAATTACTACACCCCATAATCACTGCCCAGTTAAATTCTCGTAGAAGGCGGCATTGATTCGGGAAAATTTCGACCGTTTTGAAAAAAAAAAAGTCTGCATCTAATATTTTTCTGAAAGAATGACCGACTTGCGGGAAGAATTATTAATGAGTCTGAATTCCCCAAACTGTTACTTTAATTCAAGCACAGTAACTTGGAAACTCGTCATTATGATCAGCTTAAATTTTACTGCCAGGACATTTTTATGATAGAAGTGAAAAACACTTTTTCATGATTATGCTAATTTCCCTTTAGGCCTCGCCGTGATGCTGTGAAATTATTTGGCTGTTGCCAAAACTGCAGACAAAACTTTCGAGTTCTAATGAGGTAGAAAACTTGGAAAGAGTATCCTCTTTTTCATTATTGTTATCGTGTCTTCCCCACAATTTGATTCCAACGTTCTAAATAGGGTGGAGGAAAAAAAGAATCTTTTAATTTTTCATGCTTCATTTTTTTTCTTTCTCTTCTGTGCTTGGCATGGCAGACACGGTGCTGGAATTGAAATAACTGAGTTTTCTCCTTCGGGAACTTTATTGAAATGTGGGCTGAAGACGAAGAAGAAGAAGAAGACGGAGTTTAAACTGATGGGTAAAGGAATCCTCAGTGGGTATAACCTGTACACGTTAAAAGATGGCGTTTTAATTAAGATACAAGAAAAACATATATTAAGCATGGACGTTTATTTAAGATAACGTAAATTTTTCCCTTACAATTAGCTTGTGGTCTTAATACGATGATATTAAGATGGAAAAAAATGGTGCCAGTCATTGAATTTAAGTTTCTTTAAGATATAACATGAAAGAAATTTCATGCATATAAAATTAAGTGGGATTTTTAAATGCACAGTTTTAAATGAATTTCTCTACTTCCAGTTCAAATATTTGTTTTTCATTTTTGTGAAGATGAAAAATGGCATTTTTATTCGTATGAAAAGATGATACTTTAACTTATTCATATTTAGAATTTCAGTTGTAACATTTTTTAAAGAAGATCTCACAATTCAATGAAAATGAATTTCTTAAATAGTTTCTACCGGAATTTTAATTTAAAGAAAGTTTTTCATATAAACGAAATTATAAATTACTCTTGAGAATCACGGGTGTTATATTGATGAAAATTTCATTAAGAACGAACAAAGTAAAGTCTGTAGATAAATAATAGTATTAAATTACTTATGTAAACGTTATTCGAAAGTGCAAATATTTTTTTTTCTGTTTAAAGTTTAATTAAAAAGAATGTTAAGTGTATTCTGCGATTTAGGTTTAGCTACTTCTTTTGAAATCTTATTTATTCATTTCTTTGTTTAAACTTTTAGTTAAAGAAATAAAAAAAAAGAAGTAATGTAATAATAAAGAATTAAAAAACTTGTGAGGAACCGATATGCTTTACATTTCTTCGGGTTAGAAAACAAGAATTTCGGAACTTTTGTTTATCTATATATTCGATAATTCGGAAACTAAAAAAAATTAAAAAGATGAAATTGAGTGTGTTTTACCCTTAATGTATGAAATGCTTGTAGAATATCTGGTTATTGTTTATCAACGAATTCTAACCCCTCCCCCCCCACACACACACTTTTGCGCATATTAGGATGGTTTAATTCGACAAATTAGAGGTGAGAGGAAAAATGAAATTAGCAGTTGTTTACATTTATCAATAAAATAAATTCCAGAAATGTGCATATCTTTCCACGTCTTATTCCGTAATGTAATAGAATCATCCAAAAGTGGTTGTCTCTGGATACTGAAAAGAACAGTAATATAAAGAATCCAGACATTTTTAAGTAGAGTATAACAATCATTATACACTTTCCCTTGACTTTAAATGTAATGGCCACGTATTCTATAAAATGAGATTTTTTTTTTCGGCAAAAAATAGAAAAAAATAACCATGTCGTTTTTATCTAAACAGTGTATTAGTTCAGAAAAGATGAAAGCAAATAATATATTTTTAATCCTTTTTACCAGAATGGCCATTTAAGGTATGAATTCTTTCATACATAATGTGTCAAATGCTGAAAAGAACAGTATTTTAGAGAAACCAGACATTTTTAAGTAGAGTTTACGATATAAGAATCATTATACACTTTCCCTTGACTTTGAATGTAATAGCCACTTATTCCATAAAATTACAAATTTTTTTAGACAAAGTATGAAAAAAAAATCTAGAACGTTTTTATTTAAACAGTTTTATTAATTTCGAAACAATGAATGCAAATAATATCATTTTCATAGGCTTTACTAGAATGGTCAACTAAGGTACTATGACCATTCTAATAAAGAATTTTTTCATGCATAACATACTTTTATATATACATACTTTCATAGGAATTATTTCATGCATAAAAATAATTTTCATGTATTAAATTTTGATAAATACTTTTGGAGTGTTATTTGAGCATCTTGATATTTGTTCTGTTTATTTTAAGAATGAAATTTTCTAAAATATTTAAGTATTAGCTAAAAACGCATAATATTATTTTTTTTATTTAAAATAGAATTGTACATTGTCTTACATGGCATGATAATTCAATATCATTTTTCACGTGAAATGCAAAATATATTTCAGTATTAAATTGACTTATTTAAATTTTTATTGTATTAAATGAGCAAAAGTTATAAACAACCATGATGATGAAAGTATAACATAAATTATATTTGTACGTCATATACATTTTTGAAGACCTTATTAAGTAATTGCATAAAAATTTAATAGCATAAAATAAGAAAGTTAAAAATTTTTATCACATTGTCCAAGAAATTGAAAAGGTAATTGGTATATTCCTTAACATTAAAGCACGCAAGGAAACACAAGGTTAAAAAAATCTCATCAAGGTTATCTTTAAAATCCATATCGAAACAATGAACGCAAATAATATCATTTTCATAGTTTTTACTAGAATGGTCAACTAAGGTACTATGACCATTCTAATAAAGAATGAGAAAGGTAGGGATTTCATTCAGCATTGAAAAGTATTGTTGCATGTTAAATAATAATGTCTTGTAAAAATGTGTTGAAGAAAAAGGTTTTTCAGTAAGAATTAAGTTCAAATTTTGTTATCTGTATCTAAAAACCTGTCTTGTATACACCCACATTCACTTTTAATATTAGTAATGTTTTAAACTGATATCTTGTTAATTGGGTAATTGTATTTTTGGTTAAGGTTTGGCCAAAATTTCATGCATAGTGATATTGGCCACACATAACATAGCATAACGCCATCTTGCGCTCCCGGTGCCTATAACATTAAGTTATCTAACCGGTTAGAAGGGCACAAAATGGAAGGAAAAAAAAAGGAAGAAAGAGATAAAAAATAAAGAAAGATAGAGACGACAAACCATTCAGGTATCTCCAGAGAGAATCCCATTGGTGTCGAATCTTACACGACTACATTCAGTTTTTGGGTGAGGTGATAATTACATGGAGGGAACAAAAATAAGTTACACTTTTGAAGTTATATTTTTGGCTGAATATGATTAGCAATTTGGTCTCAGCTATTGTATAATCCGAAAGAGGTCTTGGTATTTATAGATATGATTTATTATGGAGTGGATCTTGCTGCGTGAATGGGTGTTTGATGCAACCCTCCTGTACCATTCTTCCTCAAAACGTGGCTCTGTCTCTCTCATGTGCCACGAGAGAGTCAGTAGGCATTCGGTGGCATAGTGAATTGGGGATCCTATAGCATAAGTGTATTATTATTGCAAATTAAGTATAAGTATAGAAAGTATGAGTTAAGGAAGTATAATTTATAATATAAAAACTATGGGAGGTAGTTTTAGAGGAAGCAGAAAAAATGATATCTTATAATCTATCTACACGACATTAAAAAAATATTAAATTACTAGCAAACACATTCAGGGTTTTCGCACCTTCAACGACACTCCCCCTTAAACCCCTTCTCATAAAAAGTGTATTCTAACATAAATTGAGTATGCTGCTTCAAAAATTCATAAAAGAAAAAAATGCATATTCCCTGATACCATAATCATCGATGTAGATTTTATTTTATGTGAAAAAATGAATGTTGACATTATATAAGATTTTCAAGTGTAGCTCATCACACATCGTGTTTGAACTGATCACCACATTTCAGCAGTAGCAGGTGTTTTTGATATTTGGGAGGATAACCACTCGGGAGGAATACGTTTTTATTTTAACATTAAACAAACAATGCGCTTTAATGTAAACAAAGAACCATGTATTTGAAAAAGTTAATGCAGCATCACTTTTTGCTGCATATAACAGCCAATCCACAATAAAACATTCCCATGAAACTTTTAATTCATCAATTCGACAAAAAAGTATTTTTTTTGTTTTTTAACAAAATTTGCAAATATTGACAAGTATGTGAATAGGAAAAAAATTACTCAAGTAGTGTGCAGGGAGAGGCATATTTATCGAAATAAAATATAGTGCTGTGCATTGAAGATAAATTTTTAAAACTAAAATGGTCATGATAACGTGGACATTAATCTAGTGCAATATTCTTTTGTGATCTAAAATGCGTCAAAGTTTAAAGTTCAAAACATAATGTGATTCTACTGAAAAATAAATCTTTAAAAAAAAATATTCTGAAGAAATAAAACTAGAGTGAATTGATATTTAAAAAATGAGTGGTTCTAATTAAATGCCTCGTAAAATACATGTTTCTTTTAAAATTGCAGATATATTGATATATATTGTGCTTGATTAATTTGAAATAGTAAATCATATTTGTCGTAACCAAAATTATGAAATCATAGTGGATTCCAAGTTGAAAAGCCTATTAAAACATGCATTGTTAAAATGTTTTACTATTTCTGAAGTCACGATTGCAAGTTGAAGCAGGTTCTGAAATCAAATATTTGTGGGTAAATATTGAATGATCAATCTTCAATCGAGGTAAGGTGACATGGTGTCAGTAGCTCGGATAATAGATTCATATTGTCATCAAATTCTTTTTGTAGAATTCATTTTCCAATTTTTCAATTTTTAACCGTTAACTGGGGATGTGTGGTCTATGAGACCCCTAACGCTGAACTCTCAGTCACTCCTCATTTATTTTTAGCTCAATTGAATGGAATGGCACATAGCTTCCTGTTCAATTTGGTGTAAAGAATATACGGTTTCGTAGACAGCACCTTCCTAGTTAAGTCCTAAAATTTGACATTACCAGTTAAGGGTTATATTTCTTTGGTTTAGACAAATTCGAATCATTTTCAAACGTGAGCCCATGTATTAAAAAAAAGAAGAAATAATTTGCATATGGCGTTATTTGCAGATTTTGTAGAACAATCGAATTTCTCTGGATACCAACATGGACAAAAGTCCAAGAAGTAGAATATCTAAATTATGATGCAAGAATTGAATCTGATATATAAGAAAATAATCTGGGATTGACGTTGAGAAGAATAGAGAAGGTAATAGTTTTTATTGATAATTATAACTCATATATTGAAGAAAGTAATAGTGTTTTTGATAACTAAAACTCATATATTGAAGAGCAAGACGAACTCAGTTATTTTGGAGTTAAATACAAAGAAAATAATATAAAAATTTAGATTTACAGCTTCATTACCACGCGTAAAGATAATACCTACATGGTTATCAAGCTTCTAACGGTCTGTAAATGCTCCCATTTTTTGTTACGAAATTTTTATCTGAGATAATTAGAAAAAGAATAACCAACCAGATTCGAATTGCCTGATAACGAAGTATTAAAAAGTATGTAGGAAGATTACATTATAATTTAACTATTGAGGAATGTGAAAGTAATTGCCGCTTATAACAATGCTCTAGAAAAAAATCAGGAAAAAATCGATGTATTAATATTCCTAATGAGATGATACCAGGCCATCAAACACTAAATAACTGACATAATTATAATTTGAAATTATTTCTAATAAGGGATGAAAACGCTTAAAACTCCAGCCAATAGAGACTATACTCTTAACTAAGTAGAAGGGATGGCTTGTGATTCATATATATTGGTGAATAGAGAAGTTCCGAAAGCATCACATAGTAACCAAAGGACTTGATAGCACACGTAATTTATACATTACAAGTAGGAATAACATGTAGAATGCATTGCACTCGTAACCTCATTTGGATCTGATTTGCCGCGATAAACACATAAAAAACTGGCGTGACCTTCCTAAGCAGCATTGGACAAAATTTGTAGAATGTTAAGCAATAATAGACTCTTACTTTGAAGAAACCCAACCAAGATAATAATTTCAATAACAATGCTCTTTTATCTGAAATGAAATGGTACTTATTCCTCTTCGGTAATGCGTCTAGAGCGTTCAAGTGAAGCGTCTACAGCGCGGGTGTAATGCGCTTAAACATTCAGACGCGCGGGCATATTCAACGCGCTACATTCAAAAGTCTTAAATGTATTGTTCTTCTACATTTTAAAAGTTTAAAAATGTTTTGTAAATGCCTACATAACTGAGTTTTGCTTTAATCCGGCGAAAAGCAGATGACCACTATAGAGAAATTTTCGGGGACACGGGGAACGAAGAAAGGGTGATTCTCTAAAAAAAATATTCCCATAAAGATTGAAATTCTATAATTCCATAAAAGTAATTTGAAATATAAAGAATATTTGGTGAGTGAATGTAAATTAACATCGATACGGAAGGAAACTGGTGACATTTCTTGAAAAAAGGTTCATGGCACTATACTCTCCATTGTAATATTACCCTTTTCCATTCTTGATAAGCGGCATTTTCAGCCAGCTGTGTCATCACCTGTTAAAGCCCTCAGTTGTTAAATGCCTCTACATTGCCAGATGGGGGATTTTCTTATTGCGAGTGGTCGTTGCATCTGTTTATTAAACACACCACAGCTGACGGACCACACGTGTGGGTTCATCGTTTAAGAGAAACGTATTGCATCTTCAAGGGACACGATTGTCTACATGCCAAATGTTTCCCATTGTGAAGGGACTATCATTAACACATGTTTTAGAAGAGTCAGTTATAAGAACACAATATTAACGGAGATTCCCATGCCAGACTGCAGCCACTGAATGAGGGTATTTTTCTGAACAACTATTGGGAGGGAGAGAGCTCAAGTGGATCATTGGAAAACTAAAAGGTGGAGATTGGGCAGAGATAGAATTATGAGTTTTTTGAAGAGAAAAAAAAGAGAGAGAGAAAGAACCGTGATGACTAACAGTCTGTTAAGTTTCTCGAGGTGTTATTTCTCCGAATCCATAGAGAATTCTTTTTACGATAGACCTTCAATTTTTGACTATTGTATAAACATCATCAACATTCATATGATGTAAAAACAAATGTTTTAACTTAGATTGGAACAAGCTGTTCTTATGCACATATATGGCTGTAAATAAAGGAATTATCTGAAATTCTACTCTCTTATTTGACCTATCAGGATCAAGACAGTCAATTGATCGATCACTATAAATCAATTGAAATGAGTACAAATGAAGACAATTAGATCACTGAAAGTAAAACTACCAATTTTGTGAAGTACTATTCTTATGAAGAGTATAAATCCGCTTTTAGAAAAAAAAATAACTATGCAAAAAGAATAATAATTGTTATTATTATGAAAATATAGCATCAACCAAGAAATATAACAGGAAACTTTCTGACCAACAAAATATGTCATTGTATGAGAGAGAAAAGAATCAGAAAGAAAATCAATTAAGACAGATTGGTGAATTATATCTTGAAAATATATTACGAACATAAAGATGCATCAGCTATAAGACTGAAATCATTAGGTTCAAACAGATAAAGACTGCAATTCCATATTTCATTAAAAATAATTTAGAAAAATCAATGATGATTGGGAGTTCAGTAAAACTAAAAATGCAAGAATCTTTCCTAGAAACACATCATAAGAGGAAAATTGAAGAGGACAATTGAAATCCAGTCAAGATAGTTTCCTCGATAAATTAAATCTAAGAACTACACAACGGATATAAATATATCAGCAAATAATGAAATACTCCTATAACTACTCTAATCCGATGCTTCAGTGAAACTGATTTAGAAAAATCGATAGAGATTGGACGCTTAGTGATAAATATAGTATCGCGAAATCTTTCTAGAAACAAATGCTGCATTACATGTTCAAGAGAAGAATTGAAATGAAAACCAGTCGAGACAGTTAACTCGGTGAATTAGCTTTAAAAACAACACATCGAAGGCCGTTATCACAGCCGACCGTTATTCCCCTCCCACCCCCAGTTCAGCTCACGTTCTCCATCCATCCCCGCCCCCTCCTTTGAGTGAAAAATGCCCCCGCTCCATTTTCTCAGGATAATAGTTATGTTAGATAATCGAGATAGGGCATTTAGCATCCGGCAATGTTTGGACTCAATTCAGCATTTCGAACGGAATGGTTGAAATGATTCTACGATCCCCATCCGAGGGAGTGAAATGTAACAATAGTCAGGGAATAATGGCCTCCCCAACACACGAAAACGGGGACCAGAAATTGCCTGCAGGATTCCTTCAGAGAACAGGAGGAAAGGGAAGAAAAAAATAATAATAATAAAATAGAAATGAAGTGTTAAATGGCAGAAAAAGCTTAAAGCTGGCCCCCGGAATGATGTAGGAATAAGAAAACTAAACTGCAAACGTGGTATACTACCAGACAAGAAACATCGGTTTGGAACGAGTCCAAATAAAAACAAAAGGCACCACCAACAGAAGAAGAAGAAGAAGTAAAGAAAAGAAAAAGGAAGAAGCTGAAGAAGTAGAAGAAGGCGAAATAAATAAATAAATAATGAAAACGAAACTGGAAAAGCTTTTACTTTATTTATTTTTCCCCTTTCTTGCCTTCATCTCAGAGGAAAGATTTAGAAATAGAAAGGGGGAAACCTATCAATGTTTTAAGCTTTCCTATATTGGGCCGCCGGGCAATAGCACACTCAGCAGCAGGCTGATGGGGTGGGGGACATGACTGTTGGAGAAGGGGGGGGATAGAAGTTTCGTAGAAGAGTCGGCCATCTTGGTCTCATCCGGTGTCGCCTCATTAGGTGCTTAACGAACTCCGCATGCAAGGTTGCGCCAATCTTCTTGGCGTATCTGGCATATCTGCTTATTTAGCTCGAGCCATCCCTCCTAATCTTAAGACCCCAGTGACAGCATTCGTCTCCTATCACTGCCAGTTCTAGGCTTTTTTTAATTTCAAATTTGTCTCCCATTTCATTAATGATGTGAATGGGAAGTTTTTTAATTCACACGACTTGTATCAGTGGAACGACGTAAATGACACTGATACAAGTCATGTGAATTCTTCATGGAGAAAGTTTATGGGAAAAGTTTATCAAAGATTGTGATATGTCAGCAGATATATTAAACAGTAATTTATGATGTGCAATATTTATAGCAAATATTTCATCTGCGTCAGAATTTGCTTATGCAGTTTTAATATTGCATAGAAGAGTCTTTGAAATCATGCAGTAATATGTAACTTATGAAAAGCGATAATTTCGTTACCATTTAATATCATATTCCTTTTATTTCAACTAATAAAAACTTAAAATTTAAAATGTAAAAGAAGGGAAAGTGATTAATTTGTCGAAACCGACTATATGGTGTCTTGTTTTCATTTTTCATCAAAACGCATCTGAAGGGCACTGATGCTTGTTCTGATGCTTATAATAGATTTGAAAGCGATCCGGCAACTTCGTCTCTCATTATGAATAAGGATCTTATGGAATGAATATGAATCCAGAATATATATATATATATAATATATATATATATATTATATATATAATAATATTTGAAAACTATTTAATGTTGTTATATTGTTATCAACTTCAACATTTGATATGATTGGTTGAACTCGGAAACTTAATTTGTTTGAAGTTTTATATGGTTTTAGTAATCCTGTAAATCTTTAAGGCCTTGAGTTATTTAAACCGATTAAAATTCAATTTTTCAAGGAAACAAATAAATGCTGGAATTTAAAATGTATTATTTTTGAAAGGTTATTGCAAATTGGATCTACAATTATTGACAATTCAAAATGAAATAGTCCTGATTCTTTTAATAAGAATCTTTGGGAGAAAGACTGGATGTTCACTACCAATCCAAAGCAGACATCTGTAGTAGACCTCTTCGACATTATTCAGAAATAATATCGAAGAGATCTGATATTATTTCTGAATAAAATAGAAAAAATAACAATTACAAGTGTAAAAGGACATTCGAGCATTTGTGAGTATGTGATTTATTTATACATGTGTTAATACTTTAACAGATTATTTGAAATATATTTATTTCATGCTAGGCTTTTTTGTGAATTATTTCTTTTTTTAGTGACAAATTCTACAATTAACATTGATTCTTTCTTGCTAATATTATTTTGTCAGTCATAATTTTGACTGATTTTAAATATAAAAAATGAAATATTCTTATGGAGCGATAATAAAGTTAGCAAAAATAAAGTAATTAAAGAAAAAACCTTTCTAAATTTGTGAAAATTTATTGACTAGAAATATGTTATACACTTCTGTGTGTTTTAACTTTAGAGAATTTTTTTTCTACCAAAATCATAGAGCTTATCCTTCGAAAATTTTTGTATGGATATTTCGTATTTATATACACATCCATCATAAATTATACATATTTTTAATATTTACCTAACCTCTTTATATGTAGTTGATCGGTGACATTTTTTTATTCGCCTGGTATTTGATTTTTACAGCTTTCAATTTTTAAAGCTATGAAAAAACAGCTTTATGAAGGCTAAAGAAAGCTAATGTTACACTTCAGCTTTTCTGTGTTTTCCAGAAACGTGTTTCAATGAAATTACATCAATCACTCCTTTAACATCTTGTGAAATAAAATTTATTATTTGCATATTTAAATTCATTAATTGGTATTATTTGATATAAATTATGTTATTATAATAGATATTTCTTAATAATCTAGAATTTATATGATCTACTATCCTAATAATCTAGAGACCGAGGAGATAAGGATTATGTAGCACTAACTCCTCAGTACTTATATTTCCGATTATCTTTTATAATATTTATTGTAAATAAAGCGGTTTTGTGAATTTTGCGTTCTAAACCCACATATTTCTATTGAATACCTTTTTTTTTATGTAAACTTCAAATATTTCGGTGTTTTTCTAAATTGAGCAGTCTACTCCAATAATGAATTACTTTTAAATTATGATATCGAAAACCAATATAAATATTCTTTTGCACATTAAATAATTGAGTCAACAACTTTTGTAATTTTAATTTACTTATTACTAGCTATTATCCGCGACTATGTTTGCGTGGAAATTTTTATGTATATGTATGAAAAACTATCAAATAACGTCAAACAAAAAAAAAATTAAACCGAACCTAGAAACGATGCATTTAGAAGTATAAGCATTAAAAAAAACTTGAAGCCCTACTCATATTTGGCGGGATTTGGCCTTAGTCTTTTGGCGCGAAAGTTAGTTTTTAATTAATAAAAAAATTAACCCCTCAATTAACTGGAATAAAAAGTAGCCTATGCTCTATTCCTGACTATAATCTATCTTTGTGCTAAATTTCATCCAATTCCGTTATGCCGTTCTGGCATATTTGAGTAACAAACATCCATCTATCCATCCAAAATTTAACATTTATATTAGTATAGATGTTTAGATAGACAATTATTAGTATAGATGTTCAGATAGAATATTAGTATACATGTTTATATTTGAAATATATTCAGATTATTACAAATAAATTTTAATAATTAAATTCTGACATTTTTTACGTACCCCATTTACGGCTACATCTGTGTACCTGCTGAATCCTTTAAACTAATATATTTTCTTGGGATTAAGATGGGGAATAATTGTTTTACATCCAGAGAGTTGAATGCTTTCAGTTTTGTAGAGTAAATGCTTCAATTTGCGGAAAATATTGAAATCGTAAATTTTAATTTAATTTAAAGTGAATATACCGAACTAAAAATTGCTTCGAAGATTATTCATACTGCTAAAGAGTTGAATAAAATAAAATAAAAATATATTGATAATGAATAATCACAATAGTCAATCCCATTTAAATGTAAATATTTTAAATCTTAATTAGCTAACTAGACTCTTGTTGGTGTTAAAAGAACAACACAATTTAAAAAAATAATGTTTGAGATTTGAAAATTAGAATCTCATTCGAGTGAGATTCTAACTAACTTAAAAATGTTTAATTATCTCTCTTGAGTATTAAGCGTGGGAGAAAACTCCCAAATCATTTGATATTGTAAATTAGAAATTCATTTGAATGGAAATTCTTTTGAATATAAATGTTGAATATAAATCTGATTGTCTTGGATATTTATTCTCGGAATCAATCCTAATAACATATGAAATCATAAATGAGAAATTAGTTTAAACTGAAATTTAAAATTGCCGAGTTAATTCTCCTTCATATTGAACGATTGAGTGAAAATTCAGAAAAATGTTTGGAATTAGAAACTAAAATTTCATTTGAGTGTGAATCGATTAATTTTGAAATAACTTTTCTGAATGTACAAAATCTAAAACGTAGAAATCTGTTGAATTGCTTTTGGTGGTTGAATAAATTAAAAGATTTATAAAATTGTTTGTTTTATAAAATAGAAGTTTATTCAAAATTAATCAAACTACTGCATGTAAAACTACTAGGTGTCCTAAATGATGAGTGGTTGAACTGATTATTAAAAATACTTAAAATCTTATATTACAATTCTAGCTTAACATGAATCTATTAAATTTTAAAGTTCTGAGCAGGTTCTTTTGAGTGAAACTCAGAAAAATCGTTGGTCTGTTCATCCTATACTTGAGATGGTTGTAAAGTTAAATCGTTTTCGTGCAGAGTATACGCGATTACTAATAAACACCTCATATTTGGTAAAAATGCGCCTATATGCAACAGCTGCCCAGTTAATTTTACTATTCACCACGTTTTAATTGACTGCCCTGCCTTTAATTCTTATCGTGTTCGTTTTTTTTTTTTTTTTACCTTGTCTTCAACATTACAGGACTAGGTGGGTGAAAAATACCACCCAAATATTTTTGAATTCTTGAGAGCTAATGGTTATTTTTATGTATATTTGGTCTTATTATTCCGTTTAATGTTAAATGTAGTCATTAATGTTCTTCTTTTTGACATCGTATTAAATTTTCATTTCTCATATTTTTAACTCTATATCAACCTCAGTGAAAGTCAACCTTATGCAATTCTGTCCCTGCACATCAGCGATATATTTTAACAAATGAGTTTTTTAAAGTATATTTTATACTTTTACCTTTTGATTGGTGCAGCATAGCCAAACATGGTTCTTGATCAAGTAAACTACACAAAAATCAAATCAAACTAAATCAAACCATAAAAAACGCTTGAGAGTGGAAAATTAGAAGTTGATTTAAACCTGAATCTATAGTTTCTGAACTGTTTCTTCTTAAAAAATGAAACAATAATTCAAAAGAACATTTGAGATTGACGAATTCTCAAAGAAGGAAAAATGTGTGGAACATTTAATGTTTATGAGAATGCAAAAATATTGGATTTAAAATTGATGAACTGGTTAACGAATTCAAAAACTGTAAATCAGAAGCTCTTTTGAACATCCATACATAATTGTTTAGCCAGTTATCCTTAAAAAAGTGGATAAGATAGTTCATAAATACATTGGAAATAGAATAATGAAAAAAAATGAATATTAAATGTGTTAAGTGAACTTAAAAATATCGAATCTAAAGTAGATGAGCTGGCTAAAAAATTCAAGAAACTACATCAGTATATAAATTGTAGATTAGAAGCTAGTTTAAACGTGAATCTATTATTTCTATATTTACTAAGCTGATTCTCCTTGAAATAAAATGGATACGGTAATTCACAAGAACATTTCAAATTGAAGAATTCTCAAAGGAAAAAAAAGTGGAAAGAAAATAGAATTCTCATAAACACTTAATGTTTATGAGAATTCAAAAATATTCGATCTAAAATTGGTGTACTGGCGAACAAAATTAAAAATCAAAATTGGGAACTGTAATTTAGAAACTCTTTTAAACATGCATGTATAATTGTTGTACCTGTTCTTCTTAAAATCAAATGGATAAAATCGTTCATAAGTGCATAGGAAATCGAAGAATGAAAGAAGATGAATATTTAATGCGAATTTAAAAATATTAAATCTAAAATAGTTGAAGTGGCTGAGTAAGTTAAAGAATCTACATCAATAAATATATTGTAGATTAGAAGCTAGTTTAAAAGTGAATCTATTGACTCTAAAGTTACTAAGCTGGTTCTCCTTGAAATAAAAGGGATACGACAATTCACAAATGCATTTGAAATTGAAGAATTCTAAAAGAAAAAAAAAAGAGACAAAACATAGAACGTTCTTAAGAATTTCAAAATGTTCAATAAAAAAATTGACAAACTGGTTAAAAAAAATTCAAAATTTCACAAAAATATGTGAATTGTAGATTGGTAGCTAGTTTAAACCTGAAACTATTCATTCTGTAATTATTAAGCTGATTCTTTTTGAAATAAAAGGGATAAAATACAAGAACATTTGAAATCGATTTTTATTTAAAAATATATGCTTATAAGAACTCAAAATAGTGAATTTAAAATAGATGGGTTGACTATGTAGGTTTTTAAAATTTAAACTATAAATTAGAAGCTTTTGTGAATGAGTATCTATCGAATCCAAATTTATTACGCTGGTTCTTAGATCAGCAAATAAAGTGGATATGATAATTCGCAAAAAATCTTGAAACCAAAAAATTAATGAAAATAGTTTAATTTTCATGTGAATTCTAAAAATATTGAGCCTGAAACTGATGAGTTGCCAAACCAAATTTAAAAATCCTCGGAAATATGTGAATTACAAATTATAATCTCATTTGAAGATGAATATCTTACACTTAGATAACGAAGAATAAACCAATTCACAAAGACACTTGAAATCGTAAATTCGAAGATCTCCCGAACAAGCAGTCATTGTATCTAAAGTTGTTCAAAACCTTAACAGCCTCTATCCACATCAATCCCAGATATAAATATATAAGCCCAGTACAAACAAACAAAACACAATAGTATCGGAACAGAAATCCCAGCCTTCCCTTTCACTTGTTCCAGAATCCATTGACTGCTATCCCCTCTTCTCCCCCACAGTCATTGGAGTAGAAGGAAGTCCACAGATAGACGACGATAGATGACGTTATGAACAAGCCAAGAAGTCCCGGGGATCAATAGCTGCAACTACAGAAAGTGTAGAGAATTTACGGCAGAATCCACTGAAAAATGGTTATCAAGACATATGATCGGTCAGACCGTGATATCCTGATCGTTTTTTTCATTCATACTAGGAGTGTTCGGGTCTTTCTTTTTAATTGAAGTATGGTGGGCTTAGCTTGCCGATCACTGAAGCCTAAACGGATAAGAGAAAAGAAGTGGCCAGTGGTCGGCTGAATTGAGGTTTCGAGTTGCCACGGTGATTGGATGTGGTTTCGGATGACTCGAACTCGAGTGGTATTAATCTGAGTGGAAGTAATTTAAAGTAATAGTAAGACGAGATTGTTTTGATTGCAAATAAAATTATTGAAAAATCTATGTAAAAATTTCAATTTAGGTGATTACTTTACAAAGAAGACATAAGATGAAAATATAGAATGTTTGTTGCATTTTTGAAGTATAGCTAGTGATAGTGGTGTCCAGTAAATTTTCTCGCATGCTCTCTCATAAAAATATCAATGAGAATGCTTTACACTGTATAGACATACAATATTGACGAAATATTACATTTCGGAGACTTTTCTTTTCTCTGATTAATCCTAAAAAACTCGGCTAAGATGACACTGAATCTTATTGTGTCACAGGCGAATTTTTTAGGATTAATCAGTGGAGTGCTGTTAATTATATCCAAAATCTGAAACTATCATTTAGACGTGTTTTTCTCAACTTATTAAAACTAAAATTTGACACAAATCTGCACTTGTAGTCACAAAATCCCGTACCAAATTTCGTATATTTATACTTTTTTTTAGTTATTGCCTATACATATTTCTGAAAGTACGCAAAAAAAGACGGTCAACTCCTTGTAGGATTTGACTCAAAACTTGACATATGTCTACATGTCTTTTGAGCCAGATCCAATAAGTTTTGAGTTAAATCCAATAAATTTCAAATCAAATCAACTTAAAAAAGACATGTAAGTACCGAATTTTATCTATATGATCGTCTCAGATTTGTAATTATTGTACTAATTGATAATAGAAACAACCAGGTAGATGAAATTCCTCCAATTAGATTTTACTCAAAATTTGAAAGGAATTTGTAAATTGGGGAAAATGCCGTATACCGAATTTCAACTATCTAGCTCAAAGCGCTTTCGAATTATTATGCTCGCAGACAGATATGCAGACACAGACATAGTGTCAAAAATTTCTTTTCTACTCTCAATGTAGTCTTCAAAGTGAGAACTCGTTTGAATCTGGAGTTTAAATTTTTGACGATTATTGACTTTCCTTTTACTATGTATACGAGAAAGATTTAAAAAGAGGTATTGTAATTTTCAATATATATATATACATATATATAATATGGACATTTCAATGCATACCTAAGTTTCAGTCCATACTGAGAACAGAAAATGCATTTTTGACATTATTATCTGTGTATATCTATCTGTCGGTGAGCATAATTCAAAAACTTTTTGAATTATGCGACTGGAATTTGGTATACAGAGTTAAGAAAAATGAGTTTCTTTGAATTAAAATTTGAACGAAACCAAACGCAAGAATTCCATCTGTCTGGCTGTGAAAGTGAACAAACTAAAGAACAAAAGAAGACGTACTTGTTCAAAGGTGATTGTTCTCTGATCCAGGTCTAAATTACGATCTATGGATGAGTGAATGAAAAACACAAATGAAGTTCCCATAAAAATTGTTATAACGAATGAGTAGCTAGGATGTACTCTTGGTCCAAAATGGCGCTGATGAAACAACAGATTCTCTCTCGTCTTACAATTACTTGGGCTTGTCTATGAAAAGTGCCATAAGAAACACCAACACAACAGAGTGAAATGGATAAAAGTATAGTTTCACAAAAAATAGACTTTTTAACCCTGTTACCTGCCTTAATTTCATTTTCATCTAAACAGGAAAGTCTAACGCAAAATTTTTTATTCGTTTTATAGAATTTTCTTTCTGCCAAATAGTTGGATCAAACAAAAGCCGTGATAGAAAATTTCCTAACTATTACCATGCTGTGACTTTTCTTTTTCTTCTTTCTTTCCACCCAATTCAAGCTGTTACTGAATGCGACCAATAAATGGAAAAAAGAGAAATTGAAAACGGGCCTGAAATTTTCAATTTCCCGTTCCTTTTCTTTCCCATCAAAAAAGCATTGGTCAAGCTGTTCGGTTGAATAGAATATTTCGAGCGCATATTTCTGGAACGTTTTGCTGACCAGGTGGAAAGATACCTCTCTGAAAAATTGAGGTGAAAATGGCGCAACGAAGAATGGAAAAAGTCTTGAGAACTTTGCAGTTCTATTTTTTTCTTTTCTTTTCTTAAATTTTATTTATTTATTTTTTTCTCACACTTTCTCTCTCTGATTCGAGTTCGTTTAACTTTGGTTGTAAAATTCCCAACAGGGAAGGCGAAAAAATCCCTTTTTCCAATTCGTTTTAGGGAAAAAGAAGAAAAAAAAAATCTGGTATTTCTTGATGAAGCTGAGAAGTTGAAAGTTCAATGGGTTCCGGGCAGAGATGTTTGACGGCTGCGAAAGCAATCCCAGTTTATCGCTTGAACGTTCGAATGCTGTCAGTTGACAGGGTATGGAATGCCACCTTTTAACTTTTGAACTTTTTTCTTCCTTATTTTTACTTAATGTGGTGGCAGAATTCACATCTCAAAAACGTAAGATTAAACTTGAATTTTTTATTGTAAAAAAAAAAAAAGATTTTCCATGAGTCAGGTCTATATCAAAAGTGAATTTAAGAAAGTCTGTTCGAGGTATAATTGTTATTTGTAGTTGACGTAAGAAAAAAAATTCCCAACTCATTTCATTAAAATAATATAAATTTTTAGATAATTAAACCATTCTGAAATTCTTTTAAGGGGAAAAATTCAATATTTAAAAGATTTTTTTTTCTTTATTACCTTAGGAGTTTGCGCATCTCAAAAGAATATTGTTTATAATTGATAAACATATTTCCTTTAAATGAATTATTAAAATTTTTGTGAGTTCATTAAGGTTGTATAGAATTGATGCCCTTGGGTAATTAGATTATAAAGAGGTTCGCTATTGTAACTAGAGAATAAAATTATTCAAATACAAAGGACGTTCAAAAAGTAAGTAACACTTGTTCCCCCAGAGATGGCATTATGGCGAAACAGGAGATAATCTTACGCAGACTTTAACTGAGTTACACAACTTGGAACTTCAACGATATCATTCGGATAATGAAAACCGTTGCTGCATAGTACTAAAAACAAATTGCAAGTCTGTCGGAAAATTACTACATCGTTGAAGTACGCGGAACCGTATATTTTTTGTGGGCAAAACGTTTGCCAAGTACGGAGATACATCATTTAATATTAGGAGTGTATGGTCCCTAAGTAATGCCACGTACAGCCATTATAAAATAGTGTCAGCAGCCCGAAGACTGTCGCACAAACCTAATCGATGTTTAAAGGCTAGAAAGGCCAACAAGGGTGAACACATCAGACATGGCGTGGCTGGTAGGAAACGTTATTCTCAGTAATTTCAGATAAAGCATTGTACACATTGCATAAGACTTGGGAATATCCATTGGCAATGCTCATTCCATCGTTCGTCACCAACTGGATTATCGCAAATTATGTTCACGATAGGTCTCTTTCTCTGATGGGGAACAAAAATTTCCTATAGTTGGAGTATCGAACTCTTAATGCAACATCCTCATAAACGTCTCCAGCAACTGGGAGATTATGTAGAGAAATAATATGCTAGTATGTGTGTTATATTACATTATAGCGGGTTTTTCAATAAAGTATTTGCTGCCTAATTGTTTAACTTACTTTTTGAGCAACCCTAAGGGTAAAAAAAATAGAATCAGAAAATCTTTTAAGGTGAATAATTATGTAATTAAACGAATTACTTCATTATTTTTTTACCTTAGGAGTTTCCGCATTTTAAAGGAATATTGATCACAATTGTAAAATATACTCACTATAAAAGAGTTAATGAAATTTTGTGAGTTTTTTAGAATTGTATATAATTGATGACCTCAGGCAATCAGATAATATCAGGCCATTATTTTAACAAAATAATAAAACTCTTCAAATAGTGAAAAAGGCGAATCTGGAATTCTTATATGGTGAATTATCAGGCAATTAAACAAAATACTTGAATCTTTATTATTTAGTAACTATAGGAGTTTCCATATTTCGAAACAATATAGATTATAGTTGTTAAATATATTCCATTTAAATGAATTACTGAAATTTTGTAAGTTGTTTAAAGCTTGTATAGAAATTATGGCTTCAGGTAATCAGATAATAGAAGGTAACATGAATTTAAAATTTTAACTGCCCAAAACACTTTTTTTCAGTTATTAAATTTCATTTTTTTAGTAATTCAAGCAGTTAAAACACATTTTTTATAGTTAGTACAAAAAAAACAATGCTTAACATTGTTTTATCAGTAAAAGAATTTAAAAAAACCTAATGAGAGAAAAAAGTTGCATAAGAAGTGCTTTTAAGATGAATGATTTACTAAATGAAAGAGTGTACTTCATTGTTTGTTGCCAAAAAAATTCTTGGGCTATTAAAGAATATTAATTATAATCGAAAAAAGTCCTCGTTTTAAATACGTACACACGCAAAAAAAATCAGGATTGCTCAAGGCTATAGTTAGAATTTGAGGCTTTTAGTCAATGAATGATTATGAGGCCTCTTTGATTATTGTTCCTCCACACTTAAACCACTTTTTTGTTCTTAATTTGTAGCAATATATTTTAATTTATCTATTTACAAAATTTTCAATAAATGTCTTGCTGATGCTTTTATATAATAACTTAAGACAATATGATAAGCAGACCTATTTGGTGGTTACAAGTTTTATTTTAATACCTAAAATATAATTAAAGTAAAATATTTACTAGCTAATGAAATAAAATATTTCATTTTTTATTTGGTTTACAAAAACTGTGTTGTCTGAATTCTAATAACTTTTACATTATTTCATCAAGACTAATCTTTTAATTCCACTTTTCTCCATTGAGAGCGAAGTTAAACCAGCGAACCTTTTTGAGTATACTGTTCCACAAATATTTTTTAAAACATTAAATCTATTTTTAAGATTGATCTTTCGTTGAAAACCCTTCAATCAAGAAATTAAACATAGTAAATTTTTAATTGTTTCTACAGAGTTTTCAGTAGTCTTTTCCCTTCTACTTGTGAGATTATAGTATGCGAGTTTAAAGTTTATTTAATTTTGATAAATGTAAGCATTTGGATTATTTATTGACAAAGAACTCTAGACCAGTTCACTTAATATATTTTATGAAACGTATATGAAATTCTAGAAACTAAGCTTTGGCAGCACAATGATTCTTGAAATAAATACTGTAGATCATAGAGGCAGGCAGATTACTATCTGTAAAAGATGGAAACAAATTACAAGATGTTGCCTCTAATTGATTCTCTTAATAAGAAAACAAAATGTCTTTATTACCTTTGATTTTTCATTTCATATTTAATGTATTTTTGAAGAAAGCTCTCAAAAATACGTCTTTTTTCATCGCACTCTTTGGTAAATATGAATTGCGCTCAGAGTTTCATTAACTGCAAACAAAAGCCCTAGTCTGATTGGCCCTTGAAGTCTTGTATATTTTTTTTAAAAATTGGAAGCAAATTTAAATTTTAGTTAGTTTTTCGTCTTGAAAAGGGCAAAATAGAGGTATTGTCAAAAGATTTAAATTTTTCAACGTTTTTTAAATAATATAATCAGTATAAAGGACCTGAATAAGGACTTATTAAGGTGTAAGGACATAATTTGCAACATAAAGGACATAATTTGTTTTCCTACTCATTTACAGCTTTAAACTACTGTCAAGGTTGCTGGGTACAATTTTTGCTATCAAGCTGTTCGAAACTGTTTTCTGAATTTATCTATTGATGAAACCATCAACGATTACTTTAAAAAATTAACTGTGGAAGCATTATCATTTGATTGAATTATACAAAGATTTAGTTTTTAAAATTCTGTGTTACAGTTATTATGGTATTATTCTGCATTAATTTCTTATAAATTCAGCAGTTGGCATTTGCTTTAACTCTGACGTTAGTTTACCTTTTTTAAAACCTACAAGCAGATATAATAGTTAAATAAATAAAAATAAGCGAATTTGTTCTTTAATACATTTTACATTTTGCAGAAATACAAAAACTTTTTCTGGAATCAGTTTTTATAGTTTTAAGCTGTAATTGAACTTTTAATATAATATATATGATATGACTTTTCTATTTATTTCCTCTCATTAACGTATGGACCTTCATGGCATTCGTGTAGTATGGTGTAAATGGGCTTTCACAACTTAACTGAGCCCATATTCCTTGCTACAGATCTTTTGTAGAATTCGTACCTATTTGATGCAAAAATCAAATTTTACCTCAAGATTGCTCTAATTATTATTTGTAGACTTATTTCAAATATATAAATTTCAAATTATACATAACGGTCACCAGTCCAATGCTCCTAGTAGATATTCTGAATTGAGTTGGGTTAATACTTGTGACTACTGCCTTCTTTTTAGACAAAGCTCAATCTTTGTTTGAAAATTCTTTGAAGAATTAGATGAATAAATTTGGTATGCTACTTTTGCACAAAAAGGTATAAATACACATTAAGTTTTAGACAAAATTTGAATTTACCCGACATAATAAATACCGAAAATCGAGCTCCTCATAGATGTTTGGCTCAATGACATTCTGTCCTAGATTTGATATGCTGCTTTTCTTCAAAATGTATGAATACGCATCAAGTTTTAGACAAAACTTGAGATAATAAATACCGAAGACTAAGCTCATGATAATCTTTGATTCAGTGGCATTCTGCCCTGGATTTGATATGCTACTTTTCCTCAAAAGTTTGAATACGCATTAAGTTTTAGACAAAACTTGATTTTATCTGAGATAATACATACCGGAAACTGAGCTCATGATAGATCTTTGGCTTAGTGGCATTCTGTCCTAAATTTAAATTCCATCATAAGGATAAAATGTCCATTATTTGAGACAATATTTGGGTATTTCAGTTTAAAATGTTTTTTACAAGATCCATTTCCTTGTTAACGACATATCTCCTGTGTTGAGTTTGATAAAAATTTTATTCACAAAACTAATATTCTGCTGCAGGATTTCCTTCTACGTCTTAAAAGAACATATTATAAAAGAAATTAAACTGATTGTTAATGAAAAGTAGTTCACTATTTTGCATATAAAGTATAAATGGGGATTAAATTGTGTACTAAATTTGTCAATTAGTAGAGAATGTACATTTTATATCGGATTTTATTCACTATGAAACCGGAACTACTCGAATTGTTTCACATTGAGAGAAGTGTTTGGGTTAAATGATTCAGCGGTTGCAAAGCATTTCTGTTACAAGGTGTGGTGAATGTTTAGTTTAATTAAATTTAAGCAAATGTAACGATTTTAACGAGGGAATTAATCGCGGAAGATGTTACAATTGCGGTTGCCGCTGAATGGTGTTCTATTGTTCGAATTTGCTAATTAAAAAAATGCGAAGTTAAAAAATGATTGCTTACTTGAATAAAAGTAGAAAGGTGTAACTTATGACCTTTAGCAGTGTATTCTCACAAAAGGGTAGATTGCTTTAAATTTTCTAGATTTCCTTTAATAAAGGTGTAAAAAATTGGCTGGATATCTTTATATGTCAAAGTTCGAGGCGAAACAGGATTCTCGTAGATCTAGTCATATTCTATTATGGAAAGTGCTGGTATCACTGAATATTACTGGTTTTATTGAAATATAAAGCAACAGTGTCAATTTAGATAAATTTATAATAGAAGTTGACATTCAAGTTGAAGAAATACATTTACAAACTTTATGAAGGCTTTAAAGTAGACATAAATCCAATGGCAGACGGTGATATTTAGCTGCTCCTCACAATTCTCAGCATTAGGCAATTCTTCTAGAAAATTGTTGAATGAATTTTTACAATTCAAAGTATTTTTTTAAACAATATGTGGTATTATTTATTTACTTATAGTAATTTCGACTCGGCAACATCCACGTTTTTGGTTGTTTATAAATGATGAATTATCCCAGTGTACATGACACTTACTTAGTTGACAGAAGCTTTGCCAATAACAGGGCAAATTATTGTACGGAATTCCACCACTGTTGGGTTCGTTTATGAAGTGGGTGTATGGTGTGCAAAACAATAAATAGTTCATTAGCAGAAGACAACTACGACGTTTATTTATCCGAAGACAGGACAGCAAAAAGGAGACACATATTTACAGCACAAAGACGACAAATATTTACAGCACAAAGACGACAAATATTTACAGCACAAAGACGACAGTTATTTACAGCCGAGACGAATGTATAGCAGTTCACAACAAACGCAGTAGCTCAGAAGAAATAACGTCGACAACATACAAAGTGGTCAGACAGAATTCAGAAGGAGAGGGGAGGCTATAAAAGCCTTGCTCTACGGGCTCTCAAGGTTGAGCTACTCCTCTGTCTCTTCTAGCTTTAGTTGCCAGTTCACCACTTCAATTGGTGACTATTCCGATCACTACGGTCGTAGAATACGACGCATAACAATTCAGCACTCTGTTGCTGCTTTGATATTCTCTTGGCGACTCCAACCACTATTCTCTGCCAACCGATTCCACTCTTCAGTTTACTACTACTACTCAGGAACGACCATTTCTAGACCACAGTTCAGGCTACTTGCCAGGACTTCTCTCTGCTTGAGAATGCCGACATTTTATAATTCCCTGGAGTCGAGGCTACAAATTTCTGAACCAATCAGGGCATACATCGGTTCCTAGTGGGAGGATCCAGAAAATTCTTGATGTTCGCAAAATTAATTGCTAAGTTACCAAGTTTCTCGCCAAGCTCTGGGATCACTGATGCGAAATCTGATACCATTCAATATAAACGATTGTTAGTCGGTGTTTTTTATAAAAACACTATTTGCATTGAAAAGCAAAATTACAGGTTCATATCAGTAATAATCAGATCAATATTTTATATTTCACTTGCTTGTATTTTTTACAAATTTATTTATTTGTCTATTCTTTAAATAATTGTCCTTTAATCGAATCGCCAGTGACCTAGATCGACTAAGTAACAACAAAATAGGAAATTTCACTTGCGTATGCCGATGATATACTCTAGAAATAATAAAATACAGCACTTTCTACTCAAATCGTCATGCTAATCTAACTCTAAGGACTTTTTTATATTTTATTTGAAAATCAGATTATGAATATTTTTAAAGGAAATTCGTATGACTAAAAAGGATTATTTGAATTTTAAAAGGGGTTTAAGACCTTTTTCTCTTAAATATACCCAAAACTATTACCAAACATTTCAAAAATACTGTACTTTATACTTCAAAACTATTTTACTGTGTTAAAATTGCTGTATGTATTTATTGATAATTCATCTGGGAGAACGGTGCTTTTGGTAGTTTAAAATGACTGCCTACGTTGAAAATGGCCTTTATCGACCATATTGTTGAAGCAATATTTTTATTCAAACATTTTTCTTTTCACTTTATGCCATCTAGAAGCACACTTCACTTTGTGTAACACATGTCTAAGAAATAAAAAAAGAGTATACTTGAAAATTAATGGAAGTCACAGTCTGTGACCGGAATTTGTTGTAAAATTCCACTTTTAACACATTTTTTTTGCCTTTTAAAACACAAATAACAATTTTAGGATGATGTCAGTGCACGACCATAGCTTTTGAACATCCGTTTTTTAAAAAAAATTATTGATGATATCTGGCATTCTCACTCTCTCAAGCATTTGTTTGCATTATAATTCTCTTTGCGCTTCTTATTTTTCTTTGCAATTTTTTCACATAAATATATTTTTCTGCCTTTTATTTTGATAGTAAATGCCATTTAAATTTTACCATATCAATTTTGATCCGTGGTCAGACAGATGACGAGGACAACAACTAACCTGGTACACCCTCTCCACACCCCACCAGAGAGAGGAGATTTGGACCGACCCAAATTCGCACTAAACTTCTTGATTACACAACGGTTCTTTGGTGAAATCAGGTCTCAAACTTCAAACCCTCTTGCTCCCAAGCCGAGACCTTACCATCAGATTACCGAAAATACTTTGAAATGTAGTCCCGAAACAACATTTCGGTTAGCTCCAAACTCTGTCACTCGGGTCCTATATCGCTGTCCATGAAAGTGGCAATAATAATAAAGTACAATAATTTGTGTTAAATCAAATACAAATAGAAGTTGGTATTCGCACTTATTAAGCACTAACGCTTTCTGACTATGGACGTATTTGCGATTCAAAAACCCATTCATTGCCAAATGCAAAAGTTCAAAGAAAAAATCAGAGCTCAGTAAAAGAAAAAATATGTAATGCATAAAAAAAAATAAGGTTTAGCTTACAAATATGGAGAATTTTAGACTGCTTTGTGATGAAGAAATACTTGTTTGCCTTAAATGTAAACTTTAAACTCTTTCTTTTTCAAAATAATTTTTACGATAGAATTTGTAAACCATTAATATGATATCTCCTGTATTAATTAATATTTTAATAAAATTTTCAAATATTGTTCTTTATACGATTTATAAATTTATTTAAGTAAAACGTAAGTGAAATTTTGTTTTCCTTTTCGTGATCTTATTATAGCATAAAGCATTATAGTTGACAAAAGTATTTTAGTACAAAAATAATTTTTTTGCATCCTGAATTTTAAAAAATTAATGATATCAATTTAATATCCTTGTTAATTTTATTAAAAAATCTTTGCCAAGCTTTCTACAATTAAATTATGCTTTTACACTGAAATTTAAACACATTTTATTCTTTCCTTAAATATCTAATCGACTGATCCTTTACCATTGTTAAAGGTTAGAGAAAGTGGATATTATATAATATTTGTATTGGTTACATGATTAATAAGAAAATCAAATTATAATTCTGAGAAAATTATATGAGCCAAGTAGTGGCGTTTTCAATATTATATTGTCTCAGAATTTGGAAGAGTCATATATATGATAGATAGAACAAATTTAATGCCATTAAAATAATACAACTTTGTTATATTTTGATGCTAAAAAGCATTTTCTCGAGGAATCATGAATATTAAGTTTAGCAAAAGATTTAATTCACAGTAAATTTAAATAAGATGACGAACAAGATGCTTGCCAAGGGAGATTAACAGTATAATATCGAATAATAAAATACAATATTTGAAATATATCTAATAACTATAATAGAGAAAATATAATATGCAGCATTTTCAGTATCACTTAAAACATGCAATGTTACAAAAATTGTATGATATTGTACACTATTGTACATTGTTTGGATGAATGGATGACTATAGAAATTAAGGTCGTATATCACTCGGATAAAGTCGCTTTTAGGTACATCTTATAACTGGCATTTTCATATAGGAAACACAGAAAATATATAGAGAAAGAAATACTTTTATTTTTGAAATAAATGTAGTTTTATACTTTTAAATCCTTTTTACAACAAATCAATAAATGTATGAAAAGTCGTAAAATATAAAATAATCAATTTTTATTAAGCGTTTGAATTTCATTGGTGTTCTGATCGTGAATTATGCAGTTTCGGCTCCTATTAAATACAAATCCGAAAGAAATATTTATCACTTTTCATAGTCAGTTTGTCTGAAAGAAGAAATACAAAAATTACAATAGCTTTCATGTTAAAAGAGGAAAAAAGTGCCCTGAATTCCAAATAATGGTAAATGCCAGAAATAAATATTATCTATAAAAACATGTGAATGAGAACAATAAAAAGTATTGCACCGTTTTTATTCTTTATTATTAACCTTAAAACTTTATTTTTCCCTTGATGCATAAAAGACAAAATAACGGGGGAGTTGAAAATAACTAGCAATTTTGTAAATGATTCCAAATATATTTTTTTAAAAAGAAAATAGTTGCTTGAAGGTTGATTCCGACAAGAGATCTTACCATCTAAGGCGAGTAATTTTAAAATAAGTTTTGATTCATTTTTCTCAAACCTTCTTCAACACTAATTCAGGATTTATCTTAAATCGTTAATGAAGAGGGAAGTCAGATTGAATCCGAATTGTGTATTAGCTCTGAATATCACATGCTATTTTTCCTTGAATACTATAATCTGGTCTGCACCTTCAAGTTATTCATTTAGCAGTACGTTGGCAAAAGTCTAAGCATGAACATTTGCGTATAATCTTTTTCAAATGCTTTGTTGTTATTTACGGGGCCATTGATTCGACTCCTCTGAAACTGCTTTAAATTTGAATCATGATTAAAAAATAAAGAAACAATCTTTAAAAAATTATTTTAAAATATTGTATTGCTCATTTTTGTTTGTTACATTCTAACAGTTTTTAAGATTTGTGTAATTCCGTAGTATGTAATCAAAGTAAATACTCATTAAAAGATTGTTAAGGCTTTTCTTATAACATCTTTCCAACATTTAAGACTTTTAATATCAATATTTTGGCAACTATTGTATTATTGATAAGATATTGTAACTATTGTAAAATATCGGATTCTTCATTTTTGTTTGTTACATTCTAACAGTTATTAAACATTAATGTAATACCATAATATATAAACGAAATAAATACTCTTTAAAAGATTGATTAGGTTTTCCTCATAACATCCTCATAACATCATAACATTTAGCATTATACCATTAAACATTTTCAATATTAAGATTTTTGATAAATACATGATTTCCAGAAGGTATCGTATTTCTAAAATAAATTCCAATGAAGTTTACAAAATACAAATAAAGAAAAGTAAAAATGGTATCAATTTGACTGCATGTCTCTGGTGTGAGAGAAAATTCATGTCCCCAGTTGCGAGTTAACACATAAGTACAGAAACACCAAAATTACTCAATCCATGGAAGCACAATAATCTACTTTTTACTGACAACTCAGTAAATGTTTCTTACGCTTTCTACAAATGATACATAGAGCCGCGGCTCATGTCGAATACAAATCCGAAAAGAAATATAGCTTTTTATCACCGCTCATGGTCAGTTTCCTAGAAAAAGGAAACCACCAACGCTTTCACATTGAATGAAAAGAAGAAGAAAAAAAACAGAAGCTGAATACCAAATAAAGATAAATACCGGAGACAAATATGATCTATAGAAACTTACTAAAAGAAGAAGTGGAAAGTAATACATGGGTTTTTTTTATTTATTTTGAAATATTCCGTTCTATCGAAAAAGGGAACGGATAATACACGAAAAAAGGGAGGGGGGAGAAATTCAAAAGTGAAGTTAGGTAACAGTGGAAGAAAATAGCTTTCATAGTTTTCGAAGCCATATTCCTAACAAGGTTACGCCAGTTTCTGTGATGTCAAAAGAATATATTTCCTAAAAAGACATTTGCTGAATACTCGTCGTATTGAATTCGTTCAGTAGCGTATTATTTCACTTTTTCTTATTCTTCTGCAAGTAGCGAGACACTTTCGCCAAAGAAGAAATACAGATGGAATCCCAAATACAAGCTTTTAACAATGTCGTGATGAAATAAAAGTTTTCTGGTAAGCTAATTTCGACTTTTGCCATTGTGCAACTTCCCTACTTCTGGAAAACAATGTCTTCCAGAGCGTGCCCGTAACGCAAATGAGATAAAAAATGGAGCAAATAAGAATAGGCCTGGAAGGCAGAACAATGGCAAATTCGATTTTTAAAAAAGCGGAACTTCAAAATATGTAACTTCCTTTTTTTTAAGTTTTGAAAAATTTGATCATAAAACATAAAAGACGTAAATTAACTGTTACATGGGAACTTTGTAATAAAATTTTCAGACGAACTGAACTATGAGTTGACTCCACATGACATAATTTCCAAATATAGTACGTTGTCTTAAATACGGTGGTAAAAAACAATGAGGTCGCACACCTGCCATAACCAATGATAGTAATAGATTCTAAAACCATTTTGTTTATTTTGCTGTTACTGAGTCATAAACGATGGAAGCAACGGTTTGTTTACAAATATTGTGAGTTGTCTTAAATACGGTGGTAAAAAACAATGAGGTCGCACACCTGCC